>JAECUM010002976.1:0-48535 GCA_016617855.1 Megalonaias nervosa | reverse complement strand
ATATATATATATATATATATATATATATATATATATATATATATATAACAGACCCATTCAGATCGTTCATGCAGAAAGAATTCTTTCCGATCATTAAAAATTTATCACATTTGTGGTATACAGTAACTCGTAAAAAAGTGAGTTCGTTGTTTTGCATTTAAATTCCTTTAACAATCTAGCATGATGGAATGATACACATCGTTAATAAAAATGTTAAGTTTTCTTCTTTACCGAGAAAACCGTGTAGCGAGACCGTATGCCATTTCAACACCTACATGTTATCATTCCCCACCCCCAAAGATAAATAAATGGCAGATGCTAAGTCTACCGAATACATTCAGATAAATCAGACATAAAATGCATTGTGTGTGTGTGTGTGTGTGTGTGTGTGTGTGTTTAGGATTTTGTAGCATTGCTTTAGCAATTTTACAGTCATATCGCTACGATGTCTGCAGTGTGACAGTGTCTAGTGATGCCTAGCAATGGGGCATCAGGCCGTAGGCTTGTGGCATCATGTCCCACCCAGTCACAATATCGTGACATCAGGCCGACTAGTTCTAACACTAACCTCTTAATGCTGAGCTCCAAGCGAGGCAGCTGCCAGTGCTATTGTTTTAAGTCTTTGGTATGACTCGGCCGGGGTTCAAACCCACGACCTCCCGCATCCGAGGTGGACGCTCTAACAACTAGGCCACTGGAGCGGTCAACATGCATAGGAGTTTTCTGCTATAATGTTCTTGGCAATATTTGTCCTTAAGATTATATTTACATAAAACACAAAGCACGTGCCCAACTGCTTTGCATACCTTGAAAATTAAAGTTTGCAAGATTTCATCCAGAAAATCTATCATGAAGCTAGTTATTGATAATAAGTCTGAAAATATTAAATTCATTATGTGACCGAATGACGGACGAGATTACAAATAATAGTGTAATAAGTGTTCCTGATGTAAATCCTGTTCTCCATTTCTTGGGAAACCATACATTTTCTATCCTGAAAGTAGATTGCTCGAATGTCTTTCTGTCTTTCATTTTTCCAGCAGCAGGACTAAGTGGCACATCGACAGCTTTGTGATTTATTTCATGACTTTAATTTTTTGGGGAAAACAGCTTCACTTGTCTTCAGCTCAATAAAACATTTCATTCGACCTGGTCACTATTGTACTTATTCACATCATTATTGCATTCTTTATCTAAAAGAGCACCCAAAAAAAACTGGTCTCGTCTTCTGAAGGAAACAGAGACACGCATAGAACCGATGTAAAAACAGAAAGATAGAGAATGCATAAATTAATGACAAATAGAAAAGGGACAAAATGTTAATAATAAAATTAATTGAATACTCAGGGCAAACTATGTTGTCATAGAAAATCATTTTGTACACTATGAATGTATTCTCCGTCAAACGTTAAAGTGTATGAAAATAGTTACTCTGAACAATATTTTTAAAGTAGAAAATGCTCTTGTTCACACACACACACACACGCACGCACGCACGCACGCACGCGCGCACACCCATAATATTGCCTTTGCATATTGACACATTTTTAAAGTTAACATAATTTACATTTTACATCCCCGCATGTAAGAATTACAATTTATTTAAAGACACCGATTTCAGGATGGGACGTTTTAACACCCTAAACTAAGACACTTGAATAAGCCGTTATCAGCTCCTCACTGATTCGGATTGCACCTGGATGTTTTCTTGTGTTGCGCTAAATTTTACCGTACTGCAACTTGTGTAAACTCCTACACACACACACACACACACACACACACACACACACACACACACACACACACACACACACACACACACACACACACATGTATCATAAAATATGCAAGGAAAATTCAAGGAGAGGGAGAGATCTTTCGATGTACACAGTACATGTATTTCACGATAAAAAAAAAATCTTAAATTTTGTTCATGAACATATATTATGCGTACATGTTGAAATGGCCGCATCATATTTTACAAACAGAGCTTAGAAAATGAATTAAATATCAGTTTAAGTTATGTAATTTACAGTTGCCTCTCGTCAGGGTAGATTTATCTTCACTTAACGGCACCTTTAGCACATTATTGGCTATACCATGCAGAGGAGATGGTAGCTATGTGTCTTTCCCAAGGACACACCAAGGCATGTTAGTTTCTGTAAAAGTGTTTGGGAAATATTAGTAATAAAGGGGTTCAGCTGGCTTTTTTGCAGTATCGAGTTCATCTGTATAACTAGTGCCATTAACTATAATTTGGCGTGGACTTAGAAATACTAGTTTCGTAGAAGTTTCGTAGAAGTTGGTTCTCGCAAGTAATTCCAGATGGATTTGTTATCATAGTTTAAGGCGATGGCTTCTTTGAAAACAGGAGCGTTTATATTTCACAATGAGGGATTTTACTTTCTTCCACCATAACCGATAAATAGTAAACTCTTTACATTCAGGACAGTAGTTTCGTTTACATTGCGCCTCAACGATTTCATTAGCATACCATTCAGATTGTTTCGATCGTTTATTTTGTTTTTATTTGTATGGGAACATGTTTATTTATAGTAGTAAGAAAACAGCGTTTCCAAACAGATAAATCAGAGCCCGTGTCTGTATTAGAGAATGTCGTCAATGAGCTAATTTGTTTTGGTGATAGTTCGGAGAGAAATTCATCTTCAGCAAAATATTGAAAACAATGGTATTGCATATAGGAATGTGAATTGTTTTTCTTTGCACTCTGTTGCTTACAAGTTACACATATGGGAGAGTGATCGCTAACAGAGAAACAGGGTACTTTAGTCTCCTAGATATTGTCAGGGTGAGTACTGGATGTGCTTCATCAGGGTAGAGTTACAACTGTTCTCCTAGATATTGTCAGCGTGGGTACTGGATGTGCTTCATCAGGGTAGAGTTACAACTGTTCTCCTAGATATTGTCAGGGTGGGTACTGGATGTGCTTCATCAGGGTAGAGTTACAACTGTTCTCCTAGATATTGTCAGGGTGGGTACTGGATGTGCTTCATCAGGGTAGAGTTACAACTGTTCTCCTAGATATTGTCAGGGTGGGTACTGGATGTGCTTCATCATGGTAGAGTTACAACTGTTCTCCTAGATATTGTCAGGGTGGGTACTGGATGTGCTTCATCAGGGTAGAGTTACAACTGTTCTCCTAGATATTGTCAGGGTGGGTACTGGATGTGCTTCATCAGGGTAGAGTTACAACTGTTCTCCTAGATATTGTCAGGGTGGGTACTGGATGTGCTTCATCAGGGTAGAGTTACAACTCTAACTCTTGCTGGAACATTGATTACCTGTGTAAGGTCATGCGGTTGTATCATATGAAATCATTCAGTATTAATGTCGGACGTAAAATCAATATCAAAGTCTCCCATGATAATTACTTCATTGTTGAAAGCTAATACATACATACATACATACATACATACATACATACATACATGGGTGCCCGCAGGATTTTTTGCAGGGGGTGGGGTCAGGACTTTGTGCAGGGGGTCAGTCAGTCACGCCGGGAGAGTTTGTATAAGAAGCAGTCTGAAACTAAAGCTAATATTTATTAAGCGTTTTGAACAGAATCTTGTGACATATTTTCAGCTTCATTTGCATGATTAAAATTGTCGGAATATATATATATATATATATATATATATATATATATATATATATATATATATATATATATATATATATATTTGCAGTATGATTTGGGGGGGGTCACGTGACCCCCCTTGACCCATGCTGCGGGCGCCCATGTATGTATTAATATAACATATAGAGTACATGTACAGCTAGAATACCTACGATATATGTACAGGTAGGACACATATGATATATGTACAGATATGGTATATATACAGTTAGAACATATATAATTTATGTACCGATATATTACGCAGGGTATATGTACACAGAGAATAACTAGGGTATGTGTACAGATAGGATGCATAGCGTATGTGTACATATATAATACATAGTGTATATGTACAGTTAGAAATTCTATTCTATATGAAGCAAAAATAGGGAAATGATATATTATGATACTGTTTTCAAAATGTACTTTTAGAATTAAAATTCCGAAAACCTTGGAAATTCGGAACTGGTTCAAAGAACGGTAGACTGTTTGGGCTTATGAACTTTTACACAATACACTCAATCTGTTTTGCTTAACAATACACTGTTGAGGAACGCGACAGCAGCATTACTGAACTTCATCAAAACAAGGAATACACCACTGACTACACTGTATGATTCTATATTCATAATTGTTCTATCGATCGATCGATCGATCGATCGATCGATCGAGAGAGAGAGAGAGAGAGAGAGAGAGAGAGAGAGAGAGAGAAGCAAACTTACGTGCATTTTACTCAAGTAACGATTTTTTAAAATTAAATTAGCTGATAACTGTATCATCTAACAATTATAAATATATTGTCTGCATATTAGTATTATTGTTTAAATTCAATCTTTACATTTATGGAAATTTCGCGAAATAAATTCCTTGAAAACTGAAATTAACCTAAAATGCTATAAAGGAATATTAATACAAAACTTGCCGTTGGGCGTGTGCATCTCACCTATAAAAAAAAAAAGTTTTTCGGTGACATCTACGGTTTCTTTTCATTTCTTTATGGCATAGTTCCTTCTGCGCACTGATACGAAATCCCGGCTAAGTAATTCCGTATTTATCAAGTTTTATACAGGGCGGTAAATATGGATACGTGTGTTAGTTGTCGACTTATTTGCAATTCACATGATATCATCGCTATATTATTCCGTACATTTTTATTAACGGTTGCCTCATAACCTCAAACCAGTGCATTCGATAGATATATTGTTGTTATATTTACCAATACCTTAAAACGTGTGAGTCTCAGATTTTACTGTTACAAGATTAAAGCATGAACAAATTGTAAGACAATTTCAAACAAAACTTAAAGAATGTCACCGAAATGTACGATCAAAAACAATTTCACGTCAATTATTTGACAATTAGAATTTCAACTGTCATTAGTTGATTTACATTTGTTGGATTTTTTTATATATATAAAAAAACTAAAACAAAGAAGAGTACATTATTACTTTTACGATTTGGATGCCCTTGTCTAGAAGCTTTTGTACTAATAAGGAAATATTTTATTTATCCGTAGCTGGTAAAAAGAGTAAGAACGGTAAATATCGTCCACCACACAATCGCTGTTTTAACATTATTTAAACTGTCGAATGAACTGATGAAAAAATGAAATAATTTTCGAACCACGGAAAATTATTGAGTAACTAAAACTTATCAGAGGGAGAAAATGGGTATGGTACACTAACTAACACATGTACATCACTCATGAACAAACACCCACACCTAAATTCAACTCAAGGGAATGGGAGGAGGATATACTGTGGCATGATAGCCAACACACTTTTGTGTGTGCATGCAATGAGGGGGAAGTGTATATATATATATAGATATATATATATATATATATATATATATAGAGAGAGAGAGAGAGAGAGAGAGAGAGAGAGAGAGAGAGAGAGAGAGAGAGAGAGAATAGATAGTTACCAGCCTGCAAATCTCAATAAATAACCATGGTTAGACTTGTTCTTTTGAAAGAAATAAACAGCCTTGCCATCTACATACGATTTATCCAGTTTTGTTTTTGCTCTTACACTTAATCGAAGTTTACTTACCTTGACTTCCTTTCCAAAACATCTTCCGCACTTCTCGATGAATCACAACTAAAATTCATCCGATTTTTTACACATAACTTTTCGCCCAAGAAACCCAGCTCTCACTTTTTAAAAGGGGGGATTTGCTAAAATTCTTAAACATAGAGTCTATAAAAAAAATGATGATTTCAATTATAATTGGAACGGAACGGAATGTGTATTGTATACAAAATTTCTTTAAAGCACATTATCGTACAAAACATGAATACGACTTTTATAAAAGTTAAGTCAGTTTGGTACCATTATAATAATCGACTCGCCCTGACTTTTTCAGATTTTTTTTTCTTCTAAATTTTTTAAATTTATGTCATGTTTAGGCATGTGCAACCTACAGCCCGCGATTCTTTATTATCCGCTTATTTACATCTTAAGGTGAAATCGTATATCTGGCCCGCACCTGGAGTAAGTTGCACGTGCGTAGTCTAACATGTTACTTGGGGGAAAATGTTGTGGAATGTCAGTGTGCTCTCTCTCTCTCTCTCTCTCTCTCTCTCTCTCTCTCTCTCTCTCTCTCTATATATATATATATATATATATATATATATATATATAAACAACACAAACATCGATAAATTGGTGCAAATTGTAACTAGTTTCGCATTTACTGTACGTTTCTTCAGGCACAAAATAATTTTAAGTTTTTAATCGATCGTTCTTTAAACTATATTTTCAATTCTTCTTCTACTTCTTCTTCTTCTTTTTCTTCTTATTATTATTATTATTATTGATTCATGTTGAATCAATCATCTTATTTTCACACTGTACGTACAGGAGCTACACTTTTTGCTGTGATACCGTTTATTTTATCCACAAGAGCAACAAGAACTTGAGTGCTTTCTGTTATAAGGCCACTGGGCCTTGTTCTGTTTTACCCACCATTTTCTACGAATCGTCTGACAGGTAGTACTAGTGGGCGGGGCAAAATGGAATAATAATTTTTCGGTCTATGCATGTGTGAAAGAAAGGAACGTAAAAGGACCTAATCTTTTAGACGGCTGGAAAAAAGTAACTGGCCAATCTTATAATTAAATTTTGCATAGAACAATGGTAGAATGAAACAAATAATGTTTAAAAGTTTAATAGAAAGGGCATTCTAACCTTCCGTAATCATAAATAAACACAAATCGGTGACAGTCAATCGGAATGGCAGTTGGCCATAAAGAGCGTTCCGATTGGAGTATCAGAATCCGTCGATCGTATCATCACTCGGCAATTTCTGTCGGACGATATGATAGCCTCGGATGTGATTGTAGGAATACACATAAATATTGATGTGTCTGGTCATTTGCTTCTGGCGGAGTGCACCCCATATGTTACAACAGCAAAGGCAGAGGATGCTGCGATTCCTTCAGGCCCCATACTTTTCCATGTGAACAAAAGTAGTTCAAAATATAGTTCTCAACTGCGGCGAATTACGTCCGAGTTTTCTTTCTCAGCTTGATAGGAAATGTCGGGAATGTTCTGAATGAGTATCCGTAAGTTGCATGCAGTGAGTGAAGAAGTGTCATAGTCTGACAACATGACACAGCTGACAGTAAATGATTAGCTTAATCATACAAATATCCTCTTTTGGACTAACTATTCAAATTGCTCAAACCGAAATCTATGGTGGAGAAATGCATATTTTTATTTGTGACATTTCTCCATAATTCCTAATGTTGATATTGCAAGGCTGAAAATTAAAAAATAGCGTCATGGGACGTAATTGTTCAACATCAGGTCTATTACTCCACAGGACGATTATCCAGCTGTATTTTACTTTTCTGTTCCTCTGCTGTTTTTGGGTTTATCACTATTTAATTCCTTCGAAAAACAAGCTTATCAGAAACATGTCAATGTCTCAGCAACTTGGAGAAAGCAAGATTCACCAAGCGAAGAGCACATGTCTCGACACGTGGTGATGGTTTTCGTTGGTATCACGTGACTGCCGCGTTAACATGTGCTCTCTGCTTGAGGAATATAGCTTTTTCGAGTTTGATGGTGACAGGTTTCTGGTTGTTGTTTTCTGAATAAATATGTTTTGATTTATGTATCCTTTAATTTTTGCAAATATTATGCGCTTTATTTAATATTTCCGAATTTTGCGTAAAACAACACTGAAAATGTTGTTGTTTTTTTTTGTTGTTGTTGTTGTTGTAGTTGTTGTTGTTTCTGAGAAAATAAATCATCTTCCTGCCAGTTTCATGGAGGTGTTCTCTATGTAAGGTCGTTCAAAACTTCTAGGCCTGGTAGTAAGCAGTTACGTCCAATTTTTCGATAGGCAATGGATGCTGAACCGATACCCCAACATAAATGTCAAAATATCTCAAAGGGGGAGTGTGAAGGGTCGTAGTAAACTCGGACGAACCGTCCCTATAAAACCAAATACTTGCTTTAATTTCAGCTAATATTTTTTATCCGCAACTTTTTGATAACCGTCAAAGACAGCTCCCAATATTGTCAAGGGTGAGTCAACCAAAGTCCTAACCGTTTAAATGTGCCAGAAGTTCCTTATTTAAATTGGAACTACTACTTAACATAACGAAAACCGCCTTCTTTTCCCTTAGGTCATAATGTCATTCAAAACGTGAACATATAATATAGTTCTAGACCCAGAACCTGTCTATTAGTGAGGTGAGCTCAACCTGGTTAGTCCCGCTCAAAGAAATAGACTCGTCTTGACCATATTTAGTGTTAATATGTTAAAATGGTTAAAATGCATGTGCAAAAATGTAACTTAGAGGAGAATTAGGAATCTGTGTGTGTGTGTGTGTGTATATATATATATATATATATATATATATATATATATATATATATTCTCTCCCCCTCTCTCTGTCTGTCTCTCTGTCTCTCCCTCTTTCTCTCTCTCTCTATATATATAAACACCGCGGATTATCTACATTAGTGTTGAATCGAACTTTCGTAAGTCGATTTACGGGGTGGGGTGGGCGAACTGTGCGCGTTTGTTTGTTTTTCATTCACGTTAATATTTTTTATACACCGTCAATATTACATGATCACACTGCCCTCGTTGATGTAGACAAACATTGCGTTATTATAGCTTTCATTTCACAATAATTCTCTTCAGCGGTGTCAATGAATCGGGTTAAAATGATTTTCTAGTCTTCAGTTCATACAAGCATAAACCAAAGAAATTGAAAAGGGCCTGACCAATCAAGTTGCTGGAAATTCTAAGAAAGAACAATTTCATTATTCAGTAACAAAACAGCGAGAGAAATTGCAGACGTTCATAATGTCACATATCGAGGTTATCTAGTGTCAGTGATAGGTGTAACCGATATTGCTTTCTCAAATGAGATAAACATAATTTCGCTAAATATGTCGACATGTAATGTTTGCAGAAGTGAGTTTTGATTTAAATGTCAGTGCAGTTGGTGCGAACGTGCATCTGTGTCAACTTTCCCCCGACTTGTTTCGTGAAATAGCACACTGGCTGACTAGCTCATCTAGCAGTCAGTCGGAGGGCTGAAGGGACGCTAGTTTTTATGTGATTATATGGAGAGTGTGGCCATAATGGTCTACCGTCTCATTTAAGGGAGACCAGAAATAAAACTTTTCCTTTTATGTATGTAATTCTCTACAAATTTCAATTCTACTGTAATGTTTATAAATTAAATATCGTAGGCGGGTAGTGATTATATTGCGCGGAAGATGTGGTATCCGTAAGATGTGATGATTTCGTAAATTGCCGAGTTTTTCCAAGTTTTGATGAGACGACAGATCACGTGGTCCCGTGACGCAATACAAGCCGGTCCGGAATATAAACAGAAACATGGCGAGCAAGGCAGACAGGAGGAGACAATATTTGGGTTGCACATTCAAAAGTTGAATCTGCTTCCGAGATATGCTCATAAATATATCTGTTGAATTGTGTGTTAGCAATGTGTTTAAGACCTGAATGCAGAAAAGTACAACAGTAAGAAAGTGCCCATATTACATATTTTGGAATTTAAAAAAAGGTATGTAATTTTCAAATATATGTAAATACTTGTACATTGTGTGCTGTGCAAAAATGTGATAAGGATTAAGTGATGGTGTCCAACGTAAAAATTAAAATTTACCACAATGCAATAAATTCGTTTAAGAAGGATGAGGTTGAATCGTATTGTATGTAAATGACATTCATTACCTATCCGCAACACACACACACACACACACACACACACACACACACACACACACACACACCCCACCTAAGGACGAATATCTTGAAAATATACATCCAACGCTGAAATACTGACAGATAATACTGAATTCTGGGCGAGAAGACTTGAACGGGGAACGACTTGTGTGTGAAACAATGTCAATTACCGGAGATGTGTAAAAGACAATGAGAACGGTTTTCATCGGTCGTAACGTAATTTTTTTTTTTTTTTTTTTTTTTTTTTTTGCAAAGCAGAAATCATAAGTAATTAATTTAAACATTAAGAAGCTTCCTTCTTATGATTCAATTACAGTGTATTTTACATCCATGCTACAGTTAGCGTTTTGACAAATCTCACTTTGAATACAAGATGGGCCCGAATTAAAATTAGAGGGGCCCCGGGTGTCGGGCTATCGGATTTTTTTTTAAAAATTTTTTTTTTAGCACTGCTGGTGTAGATAAAAGATCTGTGAATTGAATGCTGCATTTTGTGGTCACCTACTCGGACTTCTGCCTATTTTTGTAATTCACACGTTTAACACTTTTACCAGGATTTAAAATATCCAACGGTATGTCTGGAACAGCGCCAACTTTTAGTCTTGGCCTAGCATTTACGTATCCTAGAGCTGCCATATTTTCAGGATCCCTCTCGTAACATTCCTTTGAGAAATGTAATGAGCACATAGTGCTGTATGGTGTTGCTTTGAAATCGACTCGCTTGCAATAATGTATCCATAATTTCTTTATGTCTTTTCTTTTGGGAAAGAAAATGTTGTCCATAGCCTTTTCTAAATGTGCTATTACACCACCAGTAAGGGGGCCCCGAGTGGCCTAGTGGTCTAAAGCGCTCTCCGTTACGGATCACTGCCATCTCACCTCTGTCTGCGTGGGTTCGAGTCTAGGATTCGGCGAATGTGGATATGTGAGAAAGCTTGCCAGTAGCTTCTCGTGGGTCGGTGGTTCTTTCCGGGGATTTCCAGGTTTCTTCCTCCACCATTAATACTGGCCGCCATGTATAGCCTATCGTGTACTGAAAAATGGCGTTAAGCCCCACAACAACAACAACCAGTAAGCAACGCAAAACGGCATTGTCTTCTACTCCGGCAACTGTCAGTCGGGATGCTGGAGTCGCTACTATGACGTCACATCACTAAAGTAACCGAATATGCGCGGAAAGTTTGCATACGAGGTCACGGAAATTCAGCTCCTTGAAGATATGCCAATATTTAAATATTGGCATTACGGTCGCAGATGATACTTCTGAATAAGGTTTTCTTCTATAGTTCTTTTATTATTATTCTATATTTCCATTGATTTCTGGTCTCCTTTAAGAACAAAACCAATTTTTCGGCCAGTCTGTCCCTGAAACTTCATAGGAAACCATCGGAATATACGCCTTGGTTGCTTGGTCGGTAAGCAATTCGCATTTCTGCACCTTACTTCCAAAAAAAGGCAGCTACTTTATCTTATTCTGATAATCTGGTTCTTTATATGATCAAAACAATAACCCCCTCATTTCTTGTTCTTATTGTTACACAAAGTTTTATTACAGTAAAACCTATCTTGAGAGATCACTGTTATGAGAGACCACCTGTTTTGAGAGACCAGGAGAGCCATGCACTCATTTATTGATTATATAATATTGTGATGTGTTATGAGAGACAGCCTGTTTTGAGAGACCAGTCATTTTTGACTGAAGGGGTGGTCTTTCAAGATGGATTCTACTGTATTATATCTCTTGTTGTTAATTTCCCTTGTGATTCTAACATTTAGGAGTCCAGAAGTTTTATCACATTTTGGGTTTAGTGTTAGTTTTGTATACGTAAGCCGTTTATTCTACTAACGAAGAACTTGTTTAACACAGAACGTTGGGAAATCATGTTGAATTTGCGCCGTTATCGATTTAAGTGTCAATATATGATAGCGTTACAAGAAATAAGTTACAGAACCCAATAGCTCCCTGTGAGGTGTTGGTGTGACAGCTGTGGAAGTTTAATGTAAATTGGTACGCACTACCCAAATATTTAAATTTTATTTTAAAAAATCGCATGTGCAAACATTGCATGTCGAGGTATTTAGTGAAATGATATGTTTGATGTTTTGATAACATATGCAATCTTACATATAGAATGGCCAAAGTGTAGGTGTTTGGTGATATGATCTACTCAGTATCTATAATTTGATAACATGTATCAATTTTAGCCATATTTTTAGTCCCAAACATCATATTGACAAATATGAAATTACAGTGATACGTAGATTCACTGCCTGGGAAACTGATCACAAACAAATAATGTTATATAAATGCAGTGGTGTAGTGTTAAATAAAGAAGTGAGTGAACGCAATAAAGAAGTATGGTGGAGAGGGGAACAATGGCGAGCGCAGAAGAACTTAGGCAACGCGCAAAAATATAAGATAACGCCGTTCCCACGCGTATCCATAGCACAACACCCCTGAACAAAGTGGTTATTGGTGTCAGACCAAGTAAGGAGTTCTTGAAAGCTTTCATGATCTGCCATGAATCTATAGGTTTGTTTTCCTACCGTATATTCTACACCACAGAACCACACTCTCAGCCCTTTTAGTTGAGCATTGCAAATAATTTGCTGGTACGAAAGTTTATGAAAGTTGGTATGAAGTAAATAGCATTTTACTGTGCTGCAATATACCAGAGACCACCCTTGCTCTACACACCAACAAATTTCAAAACCTTCAAACCGCGCATTTTAACAACTTTTCTGTCCTAAGGTGAGGTAAACGTTGTCCTGAAATCTCAAAAAGGAATTCAACATATTCATGTTTTCCTCTGATTTTGGTAGTGTACGTATATTGACCATAACTGTTGCGAATGGTATGTACCATGTATTTTATACAACGGTGCTTTTGAGTCAGTTGGTATTGTCGTTCCAGTTTGTGCTTGAAATGCAAACAGTACACATGAACCCAAAAGTAGGTACGGGTGTTAGACCAGGTATATAAGCGAGACAGATATTAACAAACGATATACACCTTTTTCAATGTTCTTTGTTTCATATTTTTAAGGAGCAACGGTAGTGCAGTGAGGCAAGGAGGCAATTTTGCTGCAATTGCCTATGCATTTAAGAACCTACCTGTATTAATGTGCCGTAAAATACCAAACCAATACAAACCTAATTTGTCAACCAATCAAAAAGGGAAATGTGGAAGGGCATTGGCTCCAGCGTTCCTTATAGTTCTCTCCATCTCTATCACTCTCAGTCTAACCACCATATCACTATGCCAATACACAAATTTCACTAAAACATCCGTAAAACGCCACAAATAATATAAAAGTTATATGTATTAAACTCGAAATTCAATATTTTACACCTTGGAGCTCGTTTGAAGCTCATTCTCTTCCTTGTTTCATTACATAATTATTTTTACATACGTTGTCACCTATTCCATGTAGCAACAGCGTTACACTAGTGGAGATAACCATAGCCACTTGTTTCAAGATTTTCACCTTTTTGCATGGAAGGAGCGGAGAAAATCAATGAAGTTACAAAAAGTTAAACAAATAAGGAGAAAATAAATGAAACGGTAAATTCCGCCCCAGAAACGCAAACACTCGAAGAAAAATCCAATTCTTGCAATAACCCACAGGTGTGGTCACCCTGCTGTCTGATATATATTCTCACAAGGTTCCTGTTTTATGTCCTGAATATCTAACTGCATTCAGATCATCGTTTCCTTCATCGCAGTTTGTGCATTCAGGTCATCGTTTCCTTCCATCGCAGTTTGTCAGATGGATGCAAATAAGCGTATAGTACTCGAGCCGGAATATCTGCTCAGATTTATCCAAATATACTCCAATATTGCCCAAATATAACTACAATCCTAATATGATTCAAATATACCTTAATACGACGGAAAGATACCCAAATATTTCCTAAAAATAAATGAATATGATTATTTTCTGTTCCATTTAACAAACACAAGCAGGTAAAATTATAGAGATAAACATTTTGTTTTCACCGTTCTCTGTACTTTGTCTGTACGAAGTTAAAGGATTTTCGTGCTTAATGGATAGGTTTGACATTAAAATGTGCATAAATTTGTTATAATTTAAATTATGAAAGAATGAAATAAGAAAGATGCCTGAATACTCAATGTTAACTACTGGAATTAACTTAATGGGGGGAAACTGCAGTCTGTTAAAACCCCCCCAAAAAACAATGAAAGCAGAACTTTCGATTAAAGAATTTACGGCGATAGGAATTTTTGTAATATTAAAATAAACTGCAAATTAAGGCAGAAGAAAATCGGTGGGGGGGGGGGTTGTGGTGAGTTTTCTAAGAACACATTCTGTTTCTCAAATTCGTGGAGAAAAAATATTCTTGATCTGATTTACAGCAACAAAAAACAATTTCTGCTAAATCCATTTTATTACTTAAAAAAAAACAAAAAACATAATGTATCATGTGGTAAAAGATAAAACATTGCAGTTAAAATAAAACCACAGGTCCCCTACCCTCACCCCCACCCAAAAAAAGAAATAGTCCCCACTGAAACATAATAAAATTCCACTATATATGTGCATAAATGTATTAAGACAGGGCTGATGCATCTATTTTGGTCGCATCTGAGCAGTGAAAATCAGTATTTGGCAGTCTCTTTAATGTTTACATTACGATTGCAATACCCTATAGAGACTATAGGACAATCTTTAGTTGCAATACACTTAGTAGCTATAAGTATTTACATCGAGAATTTTACCCGCCCCTCCCACCACCACCCCTTTTCCCCGGTGACTGTTTTTGTAACCTATATTACAGTCATAAATACTACATACCCAAATCAAATATGTTGTGTAATCTATTCGCGAAGCAAATAACTTGGAAGAGCTAGGATAGTCTACGAGAAAACGATGACGCTTTTTTGGCTATCCACCGCTCCTAAATGACGGCCATTTTTGTGCCGTAATCCATGAAAATTATTTGTTATCAAAAGCTTCGTCATGAGATCATTCTGGATACGGTCTTTTATACCAGCCATTATCTAGGAAAATACTGCAGCTAAAGATCTGTGCAATTCGTTTACAAATTGGAATTGTGGTTTTTGATAAAACTAGAAGGGAATAAATGTATAAGTTCATCTGAGGGAACTATGGCTAACTTTGAGCGTACGAACACAGCGATAATGTGTTTTTCTTGTTCATCACAGAAACGTAAGCTTTCAAGGAATTTTAACACTGTATAACATCTGTACACTTTTGTTTAGCATCATTTGTTGGTGTACAATATCCCAGACAGTGAATCTAAGTTGAACTTCCAACCGGCAAGTAGGACTCGCAGAATATCGATTTCATTTGGAATTTTCGGGATGTGCGGGTATGTATAGGCCTAGTATATATCAGCTTGTTTGTTTTGTTTTCTTTTCTTTTCTTTGTTTTTTTATTCAGTTATTGACATGATGATTAGTTTACGCTAACTTTATTTTATCATAAATGAACTTGAATGTCTCTTAATACTGTGTGCGATGTAATCGTGCGGGCGTTTCAGGTTATTATAGATTGTGATAAATAATCTAATACTGACGTTTTTCTTATGTTCATGGGCAATTTACTAAGCAAACAACACAAAATACTAAAATAAAATCAGATATACACTTTATTCGCTATACAATCTATTCCAAAATAACTTTTAAAAATTAGACTTAATATAACTATGCAACATTTCTTAGTCTTCGAGAAGAACAATTCTAACATCGTATATATTTTGACCTACCGCTTGCACATCACGCGCTATGACGTGGTCTTGGTATCGCCACTCTAAGGACCTCTTGCAATTGGAAATTACAGTCTGAAGTGGTCACCATGGATCATGAACTTGTTCTAATTATAAATACAGTCTCTTATATCAGTCATAATATTGGAAATTCCTCAAATGAAAGCGAGTACAATTTGTTACCACACGCGAATTATTGTTTTTGATTTTTAAAAAATTAAACAAAAACACCAGGCCATTTTAAGGGTATCTTGAATATACTACAGATGAGAGATTGTAACTGCAAACAATCAAGTACCCAATTCGGACAGGATTTTCTCTTTTTGCCTCATAAGAAAATTGCCAAATATTAAGATGTGGTGTAGCTGTTTTGTCACGAAAAACAATAGCTAAGTAAAATAAACATGGGAGGTGAGGTGGCTCGTTTTGCCATGAAAAACAATAGCCAAGTAAAATAAACATGGGAGGTGTGAGGTGGTTCGTTTTGTCATGAAAAGCCATAGCTAAGTAAAATATACATGGGAGGTGTGAGGTGGTTCGTTTTGCCATAGCTAACTAAAATAAACATGGGAGGTGTGAAGTAGTTCGTTTTGTCATGAAAAACAATAGCCAAGTAAAACATTCATGGGAAGTGTGAGGTGGTTAGCTTTGCCATGAGAAACCATAGCTAAGTAAAATAAACATGGGAGGTATGAGGTTGTTCGTTTTGTCATGAAAAACCATAGCTAAGTAAAATAAACATGGGAGGTGTGAGGTGGTTCGTTTTGTCATGAAAAGCCATAGCTAAGTAAAATAAACGTGGGAGGTGTGAGACTCGTTTTGTCATGAAAAACCATAGCTAATTAAATTAAACATAGGAGGTGGAAGGCTCGTTTTGTCATGAAAAACCATAGCTGAGTAAAATAAACATGGGAGGTGTGAGTTGGTTCGTTTTGTCATGAAAAACCATAGCTAATTAAAATAAACATGGGAAGCGTGAGGCTCGTTTTGTCACGAAAAACCATAGCTTAAAATAAACATGGGAGGTATGAGTTTCGTTTTCTCATGAGAAGCTATAGGAAGCAAAATATATAGGAGGCGTGAGGTTTGTTTTGACATGAAAAGTTAAACCTAGGTAAAATAAACATGGGAGGTATGAGAATTGTTTTGGTGTGGTGTTGGCAAGGTAATACTTGTAGGTTATTTAGTGCTGAGGCGAATGTAACGGAGCGACGCAACGCAGTAGCCGATAAGGGCTGTTGCTATGGTAGGATTCAAGTCTGGCAGGGATCTTTTGTTGTTTGTTTGAGACGTGAGTTGTGTACAGTATGTAAAACACAATAATTGTCATGAATATCAATAACATGTACAAAAAGTCTATTGAGACAGCAAAAAGGAATTGGGTAGTGATGAACGGGTCGGATAATAAGACTTAAAAAAAAGTCGATTCAGCGATTTATTTATTGCAGTGAGTGTTAGAACATGAGGAACATGTGTGAATAGATTAACTCTCTAAAAGTAACACACCAGCATGCACCATGTTTGCAAGCTTTTTATAAGTCAGACATTATACTTTCAGAAATAATTCATTGTATTAGAAAACTTTGACGTTTAACAGAGAATTTGACGTAAAATTAGATTTCAGAACCAACCCCGCCGTACAAATTTCACCCTTTAACTACAACACGGGCGCTCAGCCTCGAGGAAATTACTGTCATAGAACAAGCTCGCGAGGCTCAGTTCGGATTTTTTTCAATCCAATGTATTTATGACGTCCTGGGTTATTCTTATATAGTCAATAGCAACGGATTATTACAGTAAATGATAGTTAAGTTCTGCTCTAATGCAGTTTGACAGATTTGTCACACCTCTATTTTGATATCTGCAGTGGAAAGAAATCGATATCGATATTAATGCACATGATCTTTCCAAATATACATAAACTTTGTGGACTATAAGGGCTTGCCATATGTAAAACCTACCGCGTGGTAATTAGCTTTTCGATTGTTTCTACATAATGGCACACGTCCTACCATATATAACGCACACTATTTTGATCCTACTGGTTACACGTTTCTTTTGGATCAGTCAAAAAGTAAGTTTGCGCAGAAAGTTGTATGCTGTTGAAGTGTCAATAACTTTTCTGTCATTATAGAAACTTTCGAGGATAACTGAGATATTTACGGATCATTTTTCCGGTGGTATAGTGTTTTCTTTTATTTAAATTGTGATTTTTAGGATTATAAATGACAGATAAAGTGAACTTACCGAGTTGAGTGACGTGGTTTGTCGAAGATCAACTCAGAGCACGCACATTTTGCATGCACAAGGCCCACGCCGGATACAGAAACGACAGAGGATTTCTACAGGTTCTACAGGACGAAAGAGGATTTCTGGCTCGGCTGGAGAGGCAAGTAATTTTAATCCTCGGTTAGGAAATATTTCTACTGAACAGTTTAAAGCTGTGATTGTTAAACTTGAGTTAATATATATATGTTTGCAAGACTTCAAGTCAACTCAAGATGCACTTCAAAAACAGACCAAGAAATACGTGCCATCCGTTAGTATACCGCTAAGAATGCAGAAAGTATCGACACCCTTGCTTACAAATCGTTAGATAGTGAGGTGCGACAAAGGCAAAACAACTTGATCCGGGGATTACCTGAAGTCGTCAGTGAGGATAATATCGCTGTCGTCTCAAGATTTTTTTTAGGCAACTTGAGCTTGAACCTGAAGTTATCTATATGTTATGGCTCATTTGTGTAGGTAAACGCCCCCCCCCCCAAAAAAACAGCATGTTGAACAGCGTTAATCATAATCCTTTCATCGCTGCCTTCCGCGATTCCCAGGAAGTGGAACTGATACTGTCGAACACCTCAAAATTGAAAGATACTAAGTTCGGAAAAAACTGTGGCTACTCTCAAGAGATTATGTATGTCCACAAAACTCTACTATTAGAGAAGAAAGAACTAAAAAAATACCAACGTATCTTGCAGCAGATATCTCAGTCAAACTTCCGCTAAACTTATTATTGATGGTAGGGTTGCTGAACATCCCACTGTCGCGTACAACATGGACTCAGTCAATGAAGAGATCAGACGGAGGATTTCGTTTGTGACTGGTAACGACTTTAAAATCTACATAAACGCTTAGAAAGTTCTTAGATGGCCTGAAGATGTTAGAAAAATTCCTGACGAACGAATCTTACATGCAGGACATAAGGGTCTGGATACTATAACTCACCCGACATTGTTAGGATTGCCTGCACGATTCAGATTAATCTGACCTGTGACGTTATTATCACTGTTGTTATGAAGCGGATCTTTTGCAAAAGTAGCTTTGGGAGGCAAAGCCTCCCAGGGTTATATACTGTTTAATTCTCCGCGAATTTTCTCCCGGGTTCTTTGCTCTCGGTTATTTCCGCGGCACTCATATATCTTCCATGCCACATTTCTCGGTTGGCACCTATTGATTTTATCCTCGTGGTCGAGGACGGGCGCTTGTTCCATCGATAGAAAGGAAATCCTAGTGATTACAGACAATATTGACAGTGCCACGGCGATTCTCGGAATTGCCAGGTATAGTGATGATTACGTGAGAACCGCTGGCCAAACTACGCTGTTTATCAAAGATGCATCCAATAATTCAGACAATCAACCGTTGAAATTAGGCTACCTCGAAATTATGCAGGCGACAATAACGCAGATATGCAACCAGTTGTCCCTGGAGCCAACGACAGCTTCAATGATGGATTCGTGCAACGTCAAGCACAACTTTGTGGAGGCTCTTTGAGGTTTTCGAGTGTCACATATTTGGGTTTTGCCGAGTTGTGTGCAAGGTTATTTTTGAAACCAAACACACAGTCACATTAATCCTCAGTGACAACGAAAACGATGCATTTTTGGCATACAGGAGGTGCTGTTAGCAAACTTGTATCGTTGACATTAACATTGCGCATGCCTGTGCTAACCTCTTTGCTGACAACAGAAGACCGTTTGTTGTCCTTTATAAAGTCTGGAACCGCGTCAACGCTGTCGTTTCCCGCGTATACCACAGACTCCCACAAGGATGCCAATATTGAGGGATAGTTTAAATGGCAAATAAGTACCCAACATGGTCTTACCCACCAAAATGCATCTTCCAGGCGTTTCAGAATGCAGATCGAGATAATGGCCAAATGCAGGGTAAGATGATATTTGGTAGCTTAACAGTGTCTTAAGTTTCTCAGCAGTTAAACGGCTCATCAGGAACATCGGAGGAAATTTTGCCTAGCCCCACAGACAGTCAAGTCGCACGTTCATATCACAATCTGTGGTCGTACGAGTAGATGCGGCACCCACAGGCAAATACAGATGATTTACTAAGAATCTTTCCGACGAGACTATGTTGTCGGATGGCGCAGGTGGTAGAATGAGAGTTATTGAATCGCCTATCGAACATTCGTAACATAGTAATTGAACCTGTTACGTTTTCAAATAGTAATGTCCTATTATGATGTTAAAGCTGGCCTTAACCCAAAGCAAGCTGCAAAAATTAAGAGCGCAATACGAAACGATTGCGGGCCACGTTGAGGTTTTCTCGGACAAAATAATTGGAAATATCCCCGTCTGGTTGACCCAAACCTCGGCGACATTAAAATTTTTCAAGTCATAGGTGGCACGAATACAAAGGACCGGTGGATAATATCCATTCCTCGCGGCCATTCCAGCACTGTTAGCTGCTGTAGTTTCAGCACTTGCAAACGCGACTGCGTTTGGTCCTTTGGAACTGCATTTGAAATGGCTTTGGAAAAGGCAATTGGAGGCCGCATAGGGCCTCTTAAACGAATAAAAAAGAAATGGTGTCCCACTATCGGGAAATACTGGCAAATGCCTCTCCGTTGACCGGTTTTGATTTACTCGTTATAGTAAAGTCAGTCAAGCATTTCATAAGTGCCTTTATGCGAGAAGAACTCGCATCAGTGATCCTACGAACAAGGGAAACGGGCATCCTACCTGAGACTCATTGGATTGCATACGTGGTGACACCCAGTCTTCTGTTGTATTTTGATTCGTATGGGCTTGCACCGCTATTGGAAGCTGTTGATTTTTTAACCGGGACGGTGGCCTTGGAAGTTTACCGCTGTTTTATTCGAATTTCCCGTTAGAAACTAGGCTGGAGAGGCCAATATGTGGACATCTTATTGCAAAAGCATTGCATGCACTATACATTTACCAGTGCCACGCGCTCTTTTTGATTTTACATTGTCATTAAGAAAGTATGTTTAATAGTATACAAAATGCCTGTGAAGTCTCAACAACTATACCTCGCGCCGATGTGGATCTGACCAGGTTTGCCACCAAAGCGTATTTTACCGAGTTAATCACCAGGGTTGTTGTTGACGTCGATCCGGACGAGCTCTTGCTTTTCCAAGATCAAACTGGAAAACTGTGAGCATCTAACGTAAACATTCTTGATAATAGTTTCTAGTTGCAAGACGCTGTCGCAAAGAATTTGGCTGAAGTCAGTAAAATCGGGAGAATCAGCGACTATGGTATATCGATTGCGTTTATCAAGAAAAACATTGATAGACGATGGTGCAGTGAAACAATACACGGATGCAAAAATCACTGATATTAAGGTTGTGGTTGGTAACGATAAATTTATCAAACATGCAACGGTGAGCGAGTCTTTACAACTAGTAGTTAAAATATTTAGTTCATCTGATGTAAATATTAATGGATTTTATTCTAGTGGGGTTTTTTGCTGCTGATAGATCCGGATATTATTTTTATAGTGTACATGTCTGATGTCACATGTTGGTTTATTGGTATTTGGTTAGCAGTACAAAGAAAGTGATTGGAAGAGGATCATAATACTCTTGAAATTAATATATTAGAATCCAAGGATTTTGTGTTCAGATCAGATCCTAATGACTAGTCACCTAAACCTATTTCGGTTGCAGGCTCGTTTAAGATCCGTAAGGACTGAAATATAGAGATACGTGGATTATATATTGCAAATGAAGTGGTGTTAACTGTATTTGGCGTTTTGTTTAAAATTTGTTATTAACTATAATTGAATGATTCTGACTACGGTGATGAGGTTGCGGAATTTGCCATCGTGGTGTTGGGTCGGCTAACCAATAGTGCTAAAAATGATAGTAATTCTGTTCTACTTGTCGACGCATATCTGCGTGAAAACGATATTAATCAACCCACATATACACTAAAGTATAATTTTCTTCATAGCCAAATAGAAATTAATAATTTTGACTACCCTAATGTGTCAATACCATCTCAAAGCCAGCATGGAATCATTGCATTAGCACGTGAAAACATCAGGGCATCGACAGGCATGAAAACACTCGAGGATTGTTTCTACAATGATGAAATGAAGTTAACCGACAATGCCACCCGGTTGCAATCCCCGTTGATTATATTGTACCAGTATTGAATCAACCAAGAAAAGAAAAATCTCGACTATTATTTAATATGGACACAATTGTCCATGTAACATTTCTGGGCGAAAACTAGAACGATCGTTTATAAAATTCAAAAAATGTGAAGATGATTTGTACAGAAACTTTAGGAAGATAATTCTTTCCCAAAATAATGGTAAACATGAAATACAGAAAGATAGAATATACTGAAAAAATATAATACAATTATTATATGAAACATATAAAAGTAAAGATACGGGTAAAACATGTAAAATCATTTAAACATCTAGTCCCTAAACGATTCTTGGTAGGGAATAAAAGATGCAAACGTAAGAAGCATTGCGCTTGAAATTAAATTACAATTTTCGAACTTTCCTTCCGTAATAAAGTTGATACATCCATTGTCCACTTGACTGCTGAGCTGTGGAAAACTCAGCTAAACACTACATCAGGAAATATTCACCCGTGCAAATACGGATCTACTGGAACATCAGCAAAATCGAGACTTAGTAATAATGATAATGTCAGATTCAGAACGTTACGCTGGGCATACTACATTTCTTGGTCAATCCATTTGAAATATTGGAAGCAAAATTATCGCCTTCATTCTTATAGCCAGCTTATTCAGGTTGATGTTCCACGAATTGTCTTTTATTTACCAGAATTCTACGATGGCGCAGCTCGCTGCTGTACAAGAGAGCCACTAATCCATTGCATTGCTGCCTCATCATGCGTGCGAGTTTTTCGTGGGTCACAATGTC
This sequence comes from Megalonaias nervosa, assembly GCA_016617855.1. NCBI lineage: Eukaryota > Metazoa > Mollusca > Bivalvia > Unionida > Unionidae > Megalonaias > Megalonaias nervosa. Next base: position 25,749 of record JAECUM010002976.1, on the reverse strand, counting down.
GTCCCTAGGAGAGATACCGCTAGTGGTAAAGATTTTGCTTTTTCATTAGTGCTCGTGAAGACCATGTCGTTTTCTTTAAACGAAATCACGAAGATGAGGTAGGTCTGAAAGGCTGGTAGTATGGCATGTGATCATGTAGCAGCTTGAACTCGGCGGCACAAGGAAGCGATTCTTAAACTCGGCAGCGGAAGACGGACCAAGCTGGGAAGCAACCATACGTATATCGGCAATATTCACGTTCCGTAATTGGGAGCATTTGTCTGCTTGTTGCCATCAGCTAGATATCCCTGTAGACTCCTAAAGATTGGCATCATTATGGCAGTCCAATTAATTTCCTTCAAGATTTATACCGATCTATTTCACAATGGCGCAGTGATGTTGTTTTACAAGTTAGTGGTAGGTCTTTATGAAAGTCAGCCTAGAGGTACTCGGAGCAATGACATCATTGCTGGTAAAGTTTGGAAATCGGGCGATATTTTGATAGTTTCAGAGATCGATAACCGCATTAAGGCAGAAGAAACAAGGCCAAAAAGTCCCGCGGAGCCAAAATTCTGGATTACAGAGACCATCAACAAAATTATACACGAGGATGAAACTATCGTCGAACGGCTGCTAGCACTCATAAACCGGGTATCATTATAGCTTCGATTCTCATGTCGCTTGGGTTCATCGTAAGCACACTTGTGCTCGCAATTAGAGACTGAGGCGGTACAAATCGCCTCGTCGTCCCAACACATAAACCTAACTCGAGCAGCGCAAAAAAAACAAAAGCAGCTGACACGGATACGCGGACTGATGAAAACGTTCGAAGACAGCAGTTTGGCAGCGCTGCCCGGTATTATTGCCACTATTGTAGCGTTCCTTCTAAACACGGAAGGCAATCCCTCTGGCTGGCTGGTCAGGAATATGATATTCCTTGTTATTACCATTGTGGTTGCGTTCTTTGTTGTTCTACGTTGTCGCAATAGCCCTCGCAGTCAGCGGAGCAACCGCTAGGACAGTTTGTTAGGCGTTCAAGAACGGAGAAACCAGATGGCCGCAAGCGACAACGCAATAACAGCAACTACTAATTATGCTTTCTTAGCATTGTGGTCCTAGTGCTGTTTTGTTAGCATCGTGTTTTTTAGCTTCGATGCGAGCAGGCTTTTGCATTTTTGTGTATGGTGCTAGTTTATGCAGTTGCGTTTTTCAAAGGCGAGATATAGTCGGTCTTCTCATGCTTTATATGTTGCGTTGCTGATATGTGTTACTTGTAGATTCTGACTTGCAGACGATGGGCTGCCTTGTTGCATTAATATCCTCGTTGGTACATGATGACATGTAGTTGGTTGTTATGACTACACTTCAATGTATTATCCTCCTTATGTGCCAGTGTGGCGATCCCTGTCGCTCGGAATCATGAAGAGGAAGCCCCTTCCCAACCCCCAACCCCATCCCCGACAATGACGCAATTTAGCTTGCTTGTGAAATACAGGAGAACGGTTTGATACTTTTGTATCGACCTCGGAATGTCTTCGTGGGAGATGGTATCTTCGATATTTGCAAGAACTGTTTGAGTCGTTAAAGACGGTCCCGATTCATATTATCGAGGTTTTTGTTTGACCTTGCGCGTCTAGAAATACCTACACTTATGCCCGAAACAATGAGACATACTGGACCGACTTGGTTCAAGTCTTGCGACGAGAACAACATGTAGTGCACACGGCCGTTTTAAATCCGATCGTCTTGTGCAATATTTTCAACGTGTCATGCTTCGGTGGTTGTCGGTCCTATGAACGTTTCGTGAACCGTGTCCCACGAAGCGGCGGCAAATCCAATAAATCAGTATTACTGGGACAAATATTTTCCCAGAGCGTTGTTTTGGCCAATGTTATGTAGCCAGTGTGAGTTTTTATCCACATCAGATTTATTGCAAAAGTTCCCGTAGGAATCCATGTTGATAGAATCTTTACATGCGCCCCACCCAGTTTGGAACGGAAGTGCGCAACCCATCTTGTTGAGGAGATATCTCATCTGGTAGTAAATATGGAACCGGTAAAAGCTGCACTTCTGCGTTTGGCAAAATGCTAATGTTTGGACTGTTGGGATGATGGTCGCTGACACTAACCCCGCAACCCGCCACGCACCAGAAGGCAACGTTCAGTTGATTTTACCACAACTCGATTTGTTTGCTTGACCAACAGTGCACAATCTCTTTAACATGAAAATAGGTAACAAATAATTATTGATTATGTTGATTAATATGGTGTTACGACCATGTAGTTTAACCACTTGTGTGTTAAAATTTGAATTTTTTTTATTCCATTTTTTGTATGATTATATTTTATTATGATGATGATTATGTTCACGGGATCTGATATTTTTGAAAGAAACATCGTGTTTATTTAGAACGTAAATATGACTCTCGACTTTCGTAAGTTTTTTTCTTTTAGATTGCAGTGTGGATAAACAGCCGGCATAAACGATTGGTCGTGGCCAAGGTCATTTCCTAAGCGTACGTGATCATATCGTGTACTGAGATTGTTAGATGATGAAATAACCACGCGTTCTTCGTGCGTGTGCATGAAATGACGTTTTGGTTCGGTTTAAAAACACTTAGGTCCCTGTGAAATAGTCAGAGTCGTTCTTATACCTTGAGAAGAAGGTATTATTTTTCTTGTGCTGGAAAGAGTTTATTTTTCTTTACCTCTGTAGAGCTCGAGATGTGTCTTGTTATAGCTGGCAGCTATAGGAGTTCATCTACTTTTTAAATAATAATTTATTTTTCCCTGGAGAACTACACAAGTGGTTTAGGACAAAGACATTCAGTGAAATTCATTCTAAACTGAAATAGTACAGTACAAATTGTGGTTCAAGGTGAAATTCTGGACATTTGTGTAAAGACTTCACCTGACGTCATCGTCCTCCATCTTGGAACGTCATCAAGATTCGAACCTGGATTCAGTTAAAATTATTTAATGATAGGACTTGTATTTTTTCAGTACTAGGATAAATGTTTGGATTTTCTTCACAATCCGTAAGTCCTATTTCATATTTTCACCTTTTCACCGTGTTTTCTACGGAAATAAATTACTTTTGTTAAAACTTACAAAGCTTGTTGTCTTCACTCTTTCCTTTTGTTACTTTTGAAAGAGCCGATACGTAACAAAACGAAAATTGGGAAGCTCGTCCTTGGGATATTTGAAATTGGCTAAAATATTTCAGAAAATTGTTTTTTGCAATATAAATTCCCCTAGTTTTCAAATCCCAAGTATTATTTTTACATTTTGTTTGAAATCTTTAGTGAAAACAAAAGGCTTTCATTCACATTGGCATCAAAAGTGGAAAGATTTCTTTCGAGTCCAACTCAGAAGCAGTTGGATAGTCTCAAAAAAGATGAGTTGCTTGAACTTTCCAGAAAGTACGAACTTTCTGAAGCAAAAGCTTCCTTGACAAAACAAGAAATTAAAAATATTTTGATTCAATATTTGGTGGGGAAAAACATTTTTGATAAAAGTGTTTTGGCATCGGTCAGTAAGTCTGTGACAGACTCTGAGATTAAGATAATGGAACTAAAAATGAAATACAAAATGGAATTAGAGTTAAGGAAGCTCGAGCTTCAGAAAGAGAAAGAACAAATGCAGTTGTAATTACAAGAGAAGCAATTGCAATTACAATTTGAAAACGAGGAGAAAGACAAGAAAGAGAAAATGATAAACAAATGAAATTACAATTTGAAAAGGAGGTGAAAGACAGACAGGAAACAGAGAAAGATAAACAATTGCAATTTGAAGAGAGGGAGAAAGATAAGCAAAGGGAGTTACAAGAAGAACAAATGCAATTAGAGGAGAGAGAGAGAGAGAGAGAGAGAGAGAGAGAGAGAGAGAGAGAGAGAGAGAGGTGCAAACACAAATTAAAACCAAAGAATTAGAGCTGGCAAGTGAATAGCACGATTCCACTTCACATACAAATTCAAAGTTTGACAATGTAGGAAATATTAAGTTCGTGCCCCCTTTTAGTGAAAAGGAAGTAGACAAATATTTTATTCACTTTGAAAAAGTTGCTGAAAACTTGAAATGGCCAAGGGAGTATTGGAATCAATTATTGCAAAGTGTACTTTATGGCAAGGCCCGAGATGTCTATATATCCCTGTCAGTACATCAAAGATCTGACTATAAGTTGGTTAAGGAATGCATTTTGAAGGGTTACGAAGTTAGTCCCTGAGGCTTATCGGCAAAAATTCAGAAACTATAAAAAGAAACTAGACACACTTATGTTGAATTTGCTAGAGAAAAAGAACAGTTGTTCAAGAGATGGTGCTTAGCTGAGAAAACTGAACATGATTATGAAAGACTCGAACAACTGGTATTACTTGAAGAGTTCAAGAACTGTGTTTCTAGTGATGTCAAAACTTATCTTGAAGATCAGGTGGTCAAAACCATGCAAAATGCTGCTTTTCCTGCTGATAAGTATTCCTTACTTCATAAAGTTCCGGGGGTAAGCAAATCTTTCACTCAGCAGTCTACTGATAGAAAGGTGTTTCAGCCAAATATGACTCCTGCTAAAACTCAGTCTGGCACAACTTCTAAAAATCAAGCTTTTGATAAACTTGATTCAAAATCCTTGTCTATTCCTACGTGTACCTATTGCAAGAAGAAAAGGACATGTCATTTCTGATTGCTTTAAATTGAAATATAGGCATCAGAATCAAGACAGACCTATCCCAAATGCTCTTATTTCCAAGAGGTTAAGGTCACGGTCGTGTATATTGAAAAGAATACATTTGTTGGGTCTCAAAAACCCGTCTGATTGTATTATGGAGAACTATGAACTATTCATGTCGAAAGGTTCTATATCACTCTTGGGTGATTTGGCCAATCCTATCCCTATTAAAACTTTAAGGGATACAGGAGCTTCTCAGTCTTTTACTGTCAGGTATTTTGCCTTCTTCTGAGAAGTCCTGTTCTAATGAGAGTGTTCTCATTCAGGGAGTAGAGTGCGGCTTTGTTAATGTTCCTCGCCATTCTGTAAATTTGTCATCAGACTTAGTTTCGGGACCTGTGACAGTCGGTATAGTGTCTAACTTACCCGTTGAGGGCATTCATTTGTTGCTAGGCAACGACCTAGCTGGAGACAAGGTTGTGGTTAATCCACTTGTAACTGACAAGCCTTCTTTGGATCAGAAAGTTGATCCTATTGAAAAAGAATACCCTGATTTATATCCAGCTTGTGCAGTTACCAGAGCTATGTCAAAGAAAGCTCTTGAGAATGATTTTGATAAGGAATGTATTCCTTTAGCTGACACATGTATTGGTCAGGCTTTTAATGAGGTCACTTTCACTTCTAATTTGGATCAATCAAAATGTATTGATCACAGTGATCCTCTTTTCAAATATTCGTTCTCTTTAATCTAATCAAGGTGACAAACGACAATCACTTGTCGTCGAACAGGATAAAGATCCTGCGATCTCCTGTTTGTTTTAGAGGGCTATTAGTGAAACTGAAGCTACTGAAATACATGTCTGGTATTTCATTAAAAATGGAATTCTTATGAGAAAATGGAGACCTCCCTAGGTAACTGCTAGTGACGAATGGTCAGTGAACTATCAAATTGTGGTTCCAAAATCTAACAGACAGAAAATACTTAGTTTGGCCCATGAAACTCCTCTGGCTGGTCATTTAGGGATAAGTAAAACTTATCACAAGATCTTGACTCACTTTTATTGGCCAAAAATCAAAAGTGATGTTTGTAAGTTATGTAGATCTTGTCAAACTTGTCAAATGGTAGGAAAACCCAATCAAAATATACCTAAGGCTCATCTACAATCTATTCCTGCATTTGACGAACCATTCAGTAGAATAAAGGTAGATTGTGTTGGTCCCTTTACCTAAGACCAAGTCAGGCAACCAATATTTGTTGACCATTATGTGTGCATCAACAAGATTCCCAGAGGTAATTCCTTTGAGAAATATTACTCAATTTGGCCTTCTAAAATCTGTTCAATCTGGTCAAAGGTCAAATTTTCTGTCTGGAATTTTCCAGCTTGTTATGCTTGAATTTGGCATGCAGCAGTTCAAGTTAAAAGTGAAACTATGGTTTCACAAAACTTTACTTCAGAGAATTTTTGAGTCCTGTAATAGAGTTCATTCTCTCTTGCTCATTCTTCAAAATTTTCTTCAATTTAAATTTTATGGCCCTTACAAAGTAAAGAAGAAAATGAATGAGTTAAATTATAATATTAGTACTCTAGTCTAAATAAATTAATGGAGTACTACTATGTTGAAAGAGATAGCCAAGTAAATTATGCAATTAATTTAGTTGTACCTGTCTCACCAACTGAGGATTTGAGTGAAGGAATTCTGTCGGATTTTACCGATCTTGGAACAGCGGGTATTCGGAATTCAGAAATTATGGAAAATGGAGACCAGAAACTTTCTCATTTACAACAAGTAAAGGATGAATTTAAACAATTATTGTATGAATATCAGCACTTGTTTCCGGACGTACATACAAGGACAAACAAAATTTTTCATGACGTTGAAATTGTAGATTCATAACCCGTGAGGCAGCATTAATACAGGATTAGCCCTCTCAAACAGGAATACTTGAAAGGGGACATTCGGTGTTTGCTGGAGGATGGTTTTATGGAGCCTGGTGGGAGTGATTGGAGTTCACCGTGTATGCTTGTTCCGAAGCCGGATAAGGCTTTCCGAACGTGTACTGATTATATGAAGGTGAACAGTGTGACAAAAACAGATTCATTTCCATTACCAGGAGTCGATGATTGTATCGACAAAATTGGAAATGCCAAATACGTCGCCAAATTCGACCTTCTGGGGGGGGGGGGATTTTGGCGGGTTCCGCTAACGGAGAGGGGAAAAGAAATTTCGGCATTTGTGACTCCAGATGGACTCTACCAATAGAAAGTAATGCCTTTTGGGATGAAGGGTTCTCTGGGTGCTTTTCAACGCCTTATGAATATGGTTGCCTCTGGTCTGGACAGTTGTGATGCTTATATTGATGATGTCGTCATCTACAGCGAAGCCTGGAAAGAACATCTAGCCACGATTCGGAAATTCTTTGACAGACTCACTGATGCAGGTTTGACAATCAATTTATCTAAAAGTGAGTTTTGCCGTGCTTGTGTTACTTTTATAGGACATGTTGTGGGACATGGTCAAGTTAAACCTATAGATGCTAAGGTCAAAGCTATCTCTGAATTTCCTGTGCCTGTCAGTAAAAAGCAGCTGATGCGATTTTTGGGTATGGCTGGATACTATCGCAAATTTTGTTTTAACTTCTCTAATATTGTTGAACCTCTGACAAACTTGTTGAGAAAGAAAAACAAGTTTCCTTGGACTGAAAAATGTCAAGAGGCTTTTGATAGGTTAAAGGCCATACTTAAAAGTGCACCAGTTCTAACAGCTCCAGATTTCAGTCAACCATTCAAACTATCTGTGGATGCAAGTGATGCAAGTGATGTTGGGGTTGGAGCAGTATTGATTCAAGATGATAGAGATGGTATAGAACATCCAGTGTGCCATTTCTCTAAGAAATTAAATAAGTACCAAAGAAACTACTCAGCAATCGAGAAGGAATGCTTGGCATTAATGTTAGCATTACAGCATTTTGAAGTTTACATCAGCTCAGCTCCTTCTCCGGTTGTTGTGTTTAGTGATCACAACCCCCTCACTTTCATCAACAGGATGAAAAATAAAAATCAAAGACTAAAAAGGTGGAGTTTATTTTTGCAAGAATACAATCTTGACATCAGGCACATCAAAGGAAAAGACAATTTTATTGCCGATACACTTTCCTGTGTATAGAAATATTATTTTCATATACACTTTTGTATATATCATAAGAGTTCTTCTTATGTAATTTTTTTTACCTCGTGTATAGTTTACATCTGGTAAAAAAAGAAAGCTCTATTATATAAATCTTTCTTTTTTCTTTATTGGGGAAAGTGTTACGACCATGTAGTTTAATTACTTGTATCTTCAAATTTGTATTCTTTTTATTCCATTTTTTGTATGATTATATTTTATTATGATGATGATTATGTTCACGGGATCTGATATTTTTGAAAGAAACATCGTGTTTATTTAGAACGTAAGTATGACTCTCGGCTTTCGTAAGTTTTTTGTTTTTAGATTGCCGGGTGGATAAACAGCCGGCATAAACGATTGGTCGTGGCCAAGGTCATTTCCTAAGCATACGTGATCATATCGTGTACTGCGATTGTTAGATGATGAAATAACCACGCGTTCTTCGTGCGTGTGCATGAAATGACGTTTTGGTTCGGTTTAAAAACACTTAGGTCCCTGTGAAATAGTCAGAGTCGTTCTTATACCTTGAGAAGAAGGTATTATTTTTCTTGTGCTGGAAAGAGTTTATTTTTCTTTACCTCTGTAGAGCTCGAGATGTGTCTTATTATAGCTGGCAGCTATAGGAGTTCATCTACTTTTTAAATAATAATTTATTTTTCCCTGGAGAACTACACAAGTGGTTTAGGACAAAGACATTCAGTGAAATTCATTCTAAACTGGAATAGTACAGTACAAACTGTGGTTCAACGTAAAATTCTGGACATTTGTGTAAAGACTTCACCTGACGTCATCATCCTCCATCTTGGAACGTCATCAAGATTCGAACCTGGATTCAGTTAAAATTATTTAATGATAGGACTTGTATTTTTTCAGTACTAGGATAAATGTTTGGATTTTCTTCACAAACCGTAAGTCCTATTTCATATTTTCACCTTTTCACCGTGTTTTCTACGGAAATAAATTACTTTTGTTAAAACTTACAAAGCTTGTTGTCTTCACTCTTTTCTTTTGTTACTTTTGAACGAGCCGATACGTAACCGTGGTTTAAAACAAAACGCTCTCGGGCACAAATATATGAGGTTGAGGAACTCATCGGCAACATGTACCCTCACTTCATCAGTATAGTTAAAACCAGCTTCGGCGCTATTTGTGTGTTGCTGTTGAAGCGAAATTATTGTGGCAATGACATTAACGTACTCTCGTTTACAAGCTGAAATTTTGCAAATGAATATTGTATTGACCAAATCTTGGACTGGTAGCTCCAGAACATGTGATCCGCACTTGCCGTGGTACTCATACATAGCTCCAAGAAATTTAATTAGGACCAGATGGTACAATAAATTGCAAATCCTAAGATTGTTAGAGTGGCTGAAAATCCTGACCTTTGGAGGAGCCATAGGGAAACGATTAGATGTAAACAAGGAACACTAATCATTGGTTCAGCCTGCCAATCTAGAAATCGACGATGGGGTACTGGTTCAGCTCGCACAAAAAGTAGAAGACATCGACAAGGAATAAAAACTACTGGAGCGAGAGTATCTGCGCCTCCTTTGGGTTGCTACGTACCAGTTCAGACTGGGGTGGAACGAGAATGCAAAACGGATGGACATCGAGCACTGAGGTTACCCAAAGTATCATAAGACATCCCGCGACTAAATAGGGTTCAATGCGATTTCTTTGTCGAAACAAAGTGGTATTGAGCGAAACGTCCTCGGCAATAACCTTTATTTGCAGAGCCCTCTATCACTGGTCTCACCGGCTGAGAAAAGAGTTATATTTGAAAAAGGAAATGTTCTCTGGCACATCCCAGGATTCAGTCAAACATAACAGAGAGCCGGTGAGCCTGCGAACAGAGGGCAAAGTAATTGTGCCTTTTCGGGATCGTATTGGCAGACATTTTGAAGACCATGGTATTTCAGTGATATCAAGCAAACTAACGCTTTCTTAGACTCACTGCCGTCTCACCGCAGAGACACGTTGGATGTGCAAATGTGCAATAGAGACCCACCCCTCTATATCAGTTAAACTTTTATATCGTGCTGCTTACAGAGGACTTGTAGCGTCGCTATACCCCAAAATCCAAGACTCGCAATTTGAGGCTGAAACTTCCTTCCAGGCATAGACAGTGGCCCACTCTTTGCAAAATGTACAAGGAGTAGTATAGGTATTTTGAGGTTCCCCTCTCAGAGACCCCCTACCCCTCCAAAACGTTATACGTTAAAAGTTTTGTCAGCAGCCTTTTTTTAGCTCAAAATGATGACTTTCATATTTCTGACAAAATTTGTTTTGTCGGGGTAGGGGGTCTCTGAGATAGGAACAACTCAAATACCTATACTACTATTACAGTCCCTATACTTATTATTTTTATAGTTTTAGACAAAATTTCATATTAAACAAATGAAATATTATATATAATGTCATTCTGTCAATCAAAGAGACATGTTGGATTTGATCTGACAAACAAATTTTGTAAAAGATTTAATTCAATCAAATCAGCCTCAAGCTATACTGGTATAAAAACTAAAATAATAAGCGATTGTATTTAAAAGTTGGATATCATATATCACCAAAATATGGATCAGTATGGTTATTCGCGACTGAAAATGATATGAGAATAGCGGGTTGGGCAGATGATGTGATGACATTTATTGACAATATGGTTGATATTTTATTTGATAATGATATTACTAAAGCTATAAATATTTGTTTAAAATAAAAATAATAGTCCCCTTTGAGGACTGTTTCAAGATGATTATATACATATGATTATGATTATGATTATGATTATATACATATGATTATATCTTAATTACGGACAGCACATTTTAACCCCATGTGACCCTCTAGGTTGCTAAACAACATCCTAGCAGGATCAGAGGTCACATATAAACTTAATTCTAAGAACTTATCCTAGGACAGCACATTTTAACCCCATGTGACCCTCTAGGTTGCCAAACAACATCCTAGCAGGATCAGGGGTCACATATAAACTTAATTCTAAGAACTTAACTAACTTATCCTAGGACAGCACATTTTAACCCCATGTGATCCCCTAGGTTGCCAAACAACATCCTAGCAGGATCAGAGGTCACATATAAACTTAATTCTAAGAACTTATCCTAGGACAGCACAGTTACATATACACTTAATTCTAAGAACTTTAACTCTAGGACAGCACAGTTACATATAAACTTATCTTAAAGACAATACTACGGGCCTTCTCTACGTTCAATACAAATTTGCACACTCCCCCCATAATCAACCCAGGGAGTGCAAAATTGCACCCACCAAGTGACATGGTGGGAGAGTGTACAAATTTTCTATTGAAACATAGACGGGCTGGCTGAAAGCCCCACTAAATAAGGGGATTTTTTTTTTGCATTAAAATCGCCCTCGCCGACAACTTGTCGGTCACGAGAATCGAACCACGGACCTCGAGCATGAAAATCCAAAGTGTTACCAATCGGCCACTGGACTTCATAAATATACATAATGAAATATTATCATATAGTTACCGAACAGCATTACATTTTCTGATTTTGAAAACACGTAATTTTACATTATATTATCTAATTCTGAAAACATTATTATAAATAAATCGAGAAAAAACATAATTTTTGATTTTATATTGTACAGAAAAACGAATCCTAATGCTGGGCTGAAAACTGTATACGATCGACCGTTTCCAGTTTGCCTGAATTGCGACCATACAATTATCTTTGACAGAAAATCGGCCGTTGCCAAGGATACTGGCTGAATGACGGCATTTACTGCAGAAAAATAATCAATATTCCGTATTACGCAGTTGGACTTATACTATAGTAAATATGTTATTTAAGTAGGACGAATTGTTAGTTATTTCGATAAATACAGAAATGATACCAGGATTTGTAGGTCTTAAAATACTATCAGATTTACAAATCTATTATATTTCATTAGCAAAATAATACGAAACAGTATATATGCTATGTTTGATTGGAACAGTATTATCTCCCTTTTAAAAACAGATATGGTACATAGAGTTATATTTCTTGACCAACACACAATGTCTCGACCTTTGCTATTAAGTAAAATATGTTATCGTGATTATATAACGAGAATTTAATTCTACCAGATACATTACGACGACATTCAAATAGTTCTTTCATCGCTATCTTACTGAGAAGATACTTACTGCCTTTTTCAAAAACTTTCGACCTATCTAGGTCTATATTAATTTTTGTATACTGGTACTGGCTTATCGGATTATGAAAATTGTTATATTTTAATGCAAGCTCATCTCGTAAACTTTCGAGATAACTAAAGTATTTGCTGTCATCTGATTTGATAAGGGAGAGTTTGATTCTGTCAAATTTACTAAAACAAATACCTGAAATTTCATGGTTAAATTCAAATGATAATTGCTGGTTATTAACCATTATTTTTTTTTTTATTTTGCTATGAACTCTATCTGCTAATGTTAAATTTTCAAACATTATTTCTAATGTTTAGACAAAATTACTTGTATAATGTCCAAGCGCTAGTGTGTTAATTCCGTCACTGCAATATCTTTTATCATGAAAATTACTTAGTCCCCGTTTTATGATCGTATCAGTTTCAAGTTTATGATGATTTGTTCTGATAACATTTGTTTTGATAAAACTGACGCTGTTGTTTAGCGCTGCTTTAAAATCGTCTAAATTCATCATCTTTTTCACATATCCTCGAGGAATACCTTTTGCTTTTTTTTGTAAGTTTATTGTCATCTAATATGACAGCATACATTTTGCTCTTTAGTCCAACAAATTCCCTAACTGGCATAAACATAAATTCATCTTTCATTTTTCCAATAACTTTCTTATTCGAATTATCTTTAAATCCACTACATGCTGGATAATCTGATAAATCGAACAGATTTTTATTATTGTAAATATCCATATAGACATCTTCACATTTTATATTATAAACTAGCGAATTTGTATCAGTAAATAGCAACTCCGAATCTGGCCACTGCTTTTTGGTAAAATTATAGTGAAAATCGTACATCAACCACTTCGATATATCAAGTACAGCTGCACCAACATAAATAGGTTTATTTAACTTTAAATTTGTCTTTCGTCGTTGTATTGCAACAAGATTTTCATTAAATATTTTCATGCTAACAAAACCATCATCATTAACTAATTTATTTCTGCGACTTATATCATTAACAATTTCTATCGAGACTCGCTTGCGAATAGTTTCCATCGTCTTACCGAACACCGAGTTGTTCATCAACTTGAAAACGTTTTCTCAAAGTCGGTCTTAGCCACAGCACGACGTTTCGTATTTAGATCAATATAATTTGCTATCCACTTCGATTGATTAAACTTTAGCACGCGATGGACCTTTCTCAGAATTAGTCCAGCATCTACTGCTTGTTTTAAATTTTTGTAATGCATAACATAATTTCTTTTATGTAACAAATTTGGAACTAACTTATTAACAATCGAATTTTTTGCTGTTGTCGTTGCTCGTTGTTCAGGCGATAATAAACTATAATTAATCATCATTGACTCTGCGCAAAACGGATAATCGTTATGTAGATCATGTAGCGAACTAGGATAATCTAGATTAACTTCAACAAAATATGAAATATCGGAAAAATCGATATTAATTTTTCTAGGTAAATCTTTTTCAGTTTCTTTAAGAAATTGATCTGGAGTTATCCAATGAAATCCACTACACGGCATTGGTTCTGACATCGCATATTCATACAAATTATTGGCGTCCAGATAAATGATGTAACTCGACGGGAGATTTTTATCATAATTTTTTAAGTACTTGTTATTAGCAGCTGCATATTTCTTTGTTATAACGCTAATTCCGCCTCTGATACCTTTTTCAATAAAGTTAAACATATCGACATCTGTTAAGAGATCTAGTTCTATTTTACTCGTTTTTAGTAGAGCGTCCCAAGACAATCCAGGTGAGGAATAATACCAACAGGGGTCTAATCCATAATTGCTGTAGCTTACTTGACGAAAACTCTCAAAAACATCTGCTAGTAATAAGACATCTGTTTTCAAATATAGATCATGATAATCACCAAATGTTTTACAACTAAATTTATTCCAAATATCTTGTGCATATTTATATTCGTCAACTGTGATATTTTCGTTTTTGAGTTGCGAGTAAAATTTATCTTTGCCGGGCAGAGAAGTTTCATTAAATCTGCTCCAATCGTCGAGATACTCGTACAGAAATATACCTTTTTTGTAAGATCGATATAGTTTTCACCGAAGCAAAACTAGCGAAACTACTGCAACCTTTAACAAGCTCATCTAATGATGCTGCCATAATTGCAGACTGTCAATAAAACGTAATTTACCGAGCGTCACCGAAATATACTTTTCAAAATTATTTGGAATACATTTTATTACGTTATTTAATTTTAGTTTAGCTTTAATATTTTCATCACCAAAAGATTCTACAATGATATGACTGTCATAGCCACGAAAGTTATGTAAAACTACGGGAATAAAATCTGGAGCATGAAATTTTAAATTGCAACTGTTATGAGCTGCTCCACGATATTGGCCGGTCAAATGACAATGATCTCGCACCTTATCACGGGCTCCGTTAGAGTCTACCAGCAACTTTTCACAAATATAACAATTAACTGCTTTATCGAAATCGAGTTGCTGTTTAGACGTTATTTTCATCGGAGCTGTTTTAAGTAATCTGTTAGAAATTTTATTAACTTCGTCTATTAAATTTTTTAATAGCCATTCGGCAGGATTTTCACCTCTATATAACTTTATCGGAGTTGAAAATTTATCGTTAGCGCAACAAACTACTTTATAAGCTACTTCGCAAGGAATATGCTGTTGTATTTTTCTAGTACTGGATTTATTGGGATTATTTTCTGCTCCAACCACAGGAACGAGTAGACACTCGAAATCAGCGTAAATAACAAAAGGAATATTTAGTTTATGATTATAATTTTTAAATTTTAATATTTTTTTCTTTTTCGCTAGGCATACTTATTCTTTGAACATTGACACAGTATTTGAGATGCTCCTGCAGTCTTCCATCGCTAGAAAAACCGTGCAAACATCTATAGCAGAAATACTTTGTATTTTTATTTTTACTGTACTGTTTGCCAACTAGTCCGTTAAAGTTTTTTTATCCAACAATAATGTCCTCGATAAAATAATAAATTTATTGTATTTTGCGTAGCATTTTCTGAGATATATCTCGGGTAAACGTTTTCTCGCTCATCTAGTCCAAAAACATTTACTGAGATACTGTTTTGTTTTTCAAACTTTGGTATATAATTTTCTGCTACTGGAAAAGTTATTCCTAAAAAATTTAGTTCGTTTTTGTACGGAAAATACTTGTTAACGCGATCAGCATTTTTTTCTTTTGGAAACATCGCAGAAAGAATAGACCATTGAAAACATTTATCATCATCGTTTTTGACATTAATACAGCATTTCTTGTTTTTAATTTTTTGAGGGAGATCGACGTAGCCAGCGCTATTAGCGCCGCTGCCGTGAACTACGTTATATTTTGCTGTGTGAAATAAAACTTCTTTGATCATTTCAAATTTCCAACCTGATCCTGATGAAATAAATTCTTCTAATTTTTTTTGTTTATTTCTTGATGTATTTCATCGGCGACCATGGCAATGTTTGTTCCAGTCAATATTTTTCTCGATTTTGCTGTTAAATATGGTTCTGAAATTTTGCTGTCAAAACCTTTTGTTTCAAAAATTATATCAAGTATATCTTCAACTGCGTGTAACTTTGATAAAATCGTATGATATTGGACTATAAGTTTAATACTTTTATGCGCCGCAAGTTCTTGAGCAATAACTGGTTGTAAAAGATGAAATAAATTTGTGGAGCTAAAATTTGTTAAATTTTTTGATCATGAAGTTTGTAACTGTTATCGTAACCATAAAATGCTGAAGCAATTTTTTCTGATTTGATAATGTTCTTTTTAGCAATATCTCGCACTTTTAACATTATATATGTAATAATATTTTATATTTAATTGAATTTTTTAAGATTTTTAATTACAGATATAAAAAACCTTATAATATAATGACAGAAATTTTGAGATATATACCACTGACGGCGGAAGAGCAAGAATTTTATCATGTACATCCGAAATACAACTTATATGCTGCAAATATGTTAGGTTCTGTTATTAATATAGAATCTAAAAACATCAACACCAACTGGCATGTTAATTTCAGTAAAAGGCGATAATGCAGAAAGAATTAAAATGTTTAGAAAAGATTTTATTTATACTTTGTTTTGCGGCGATATTCCAGAAGGACAACGAGTATACAGAGTAAATGGCGCAGTTGCTGATGATAATATTGAAAATTTATCATTACAAAATGAATTTCAACCTCACCCAGTATTTGATTTATAAGAGACAAATGATAAGGGAATTATTCGACATATAAGAACAAAAAAGTTGTTGGAAATTTAGATAAAAATGGATATTTACAGGTGATGGTATGTGGTATAGAAACTAACCAAGTTAATTATATGTCACATCGTTTTGTGTTTGAAACTTTTAACGGACTAATACCTAATAGTTTAGTTAGATCTGGTAACATCAAAAGAAAATAGTAGAAGAGGAGATGCTGGTGGTTCTAATTTTAAAAATCCAAAATCAATTATCTCAATAAATCTCAAAACTGGAGAAGAAATAAAATTTAAATCAATAACATCTGCGGCAAAATATCATAAAATTAATAAACGTTCAGTAAAAGATGTAGTTGATAATGTAACAAAATCAGCAACGTCAATGTTGACATTTGATAGATTTAGTTTTAAATACGATAAAGATAATATTTTCTATATCATTTCGAGTAAGACAATTATGACTAAATTCCATGACATCATCGCGATTAAATCGTAACGTCATCATTTTATTTGTATCGAGTTTTATTTTATCTGCTGCTGTTAATAAAAATTTGTCAGAATCGCCTAATGTTATCATAACATCAACAAGATAAAAATTATGTCCCAATAAACAAGTTCGAATTGCCTCAGCTAATTCTTTGTGATTTAATATATTAACTCTTTGATGATATTTTATTTCTCCGAACATCTTATTATTTATTAATTAGACAAAAGATTATTATAATAATGAACTTAACTGAGAGACTGGCTAAACTAAATTCGGGAGATTTTGTTTCAGTTTCAAATTTTACATCAGAAAATATTACTAATGACAGATTTGTTGGTTATAATGAGAAAGATATTTTGCGTAACTATGACGTCGACGAAGAAGATGTTGTTGTTAGTAAAAAATTTCTAAGCAGACCAACAACTGGACGATATGATGTTAAGTACCATATTGCTAAAAAAATAATAAAATTTAATTTTACTGTTGCCGAGCATCAAATATTTTGGCAGCTTATAAAGCCCTTTTTAAACGTAAAAATAGCTGGACAACAAAGAAATATAAAATACGATTTTATTTTTGTTAAAATATTTAATTTAATGCCAATGGACGGTGCAAGAAAATTATAGTTAATTTCTTTATGTAAACCAGTAAAATGTAAATCAGTATTAATAAAATACGAAGAAATTTATAATAATATTATTCAGTCGATGAGATCGACCGAGTTGGTGCCCAACTATTAAATTTATCGCCATATCCACGCCATTTGACTAAACTTTTGTTGCCGCGCTTTTTAATAACTTTTTCAATAACAAATATATCTTGTTCTGTTTTCTGAAGTTCTTGCTCGTGAAAACTGCCAGTTATAGGCTCACCTAATAAATCTTTTAACGAGTATGTAACTGGTATTGTTAAAAGTACTTTATCAACAACAAATACTTCTTCACTCCAGTTATGAGTATACCCTTTCTCAAAAGTTTTTTTCGTCAAAGAAATTCTAACTTTATCGCCAACTTTAAATTTATGTCGTCGGTACATGTTTTCATTTGCTAATATTGGATTTGCAATCGCGTCGTTTGGCGACATTTTACTTTTGCCTAACGAAATGGATCTGTGTTTCGTGTTATTATACTCGTCAACAATGTTTTGTAAATTGTCAATATATTTACTCGTATTTTTAGCTGTCAAATATTTGTGGATTTTTTCGTTGAGCGTGCGATTAAATCGCTCGACGATGACACTTTTTCCCTCATTTCCTGTAACATATTTTTTAATGTTATTTTGCTCTAAAAATTGTTCAGATTTTTTATTAAAACATTCCGTTCCGTGATCAGTCCAGATTCTATTTGGTTTTCTTTCTGTAGTTATTATTATTTGTTTTAGCGCATCAATCATCGATGTCCCTGTTTTATCCGAAACGGGTATACTAAATGCGTATTTACTAAAAACATCTACAACATTAGAAAGATATCTCTTTGGAGCGCCATCAGCGCCAACGTTAAACTGGGCTAGATTTGAAACATCAACTAAGTCTATCGCCCAGATGTCATCAACGGCATTTGCGACAACTTTACGTCGCGGAAACTTTTTTTTTTAGGTCTGTGTAGCTGAGACGCTAGCGTCTCCAAGGCAAGATCATCATATAATTCTTTTCCGAGACCAAGTTTATATTTTGCTCCAATAAAACCCTGGACCAGCCATCGGTCAACACGTTCTCGCATATTTACAGGTTTCATATCACGAAGTTCGTCTAACATTACTTTATCGCAGCTATGTTTATTTTGTTCGCTTTCTGGAAGTTCAATATCTCTGTAGCAGATATCATGGCGCATTGCTATTGCGTCAACTTGATTGTAAGGCTCTTGTCCTGGCAGCGGATTATCGTTTTCGTCAAATTGTTTATCAAGAGGATTATAAGGTCCAGTATATTTATAGCCTGGCAATGTCCAACCGCCTTTTGGTTTCGGCAATTTTCCAATAAATTTATGTATATCTATACCTGTTCCAATTATTTCTCTGTTTTTGCATTTTTGACAATATGTAACAATTTTATTTTGCTCGAGACACAAATCTCTATCGCAATCACAGTCGCATGTCATTATTTATTTAGTCGTCTACTAAAATAATCTTGTCAGGGTAACCCGCTCCGGACAACTTTGTTTTTGGTAAAAACATACTTTTTTTCTTCCACAGATTGCACAAATACTTTTCAGCATTATTCTATTATTTTTTGTTTTTTCTGTTTTTTCATCTTTATTTTCTGTTTTAGTTTTACACTTGAGACAATATGTTGACATTGTATATCAGTGAGTTTAGATAAAATTTAATGCAATCTCATCATTAGCGTGAGAAGGTTGTTTGTCAAATTGCAAAATAAACTTTATAAAATCTGGATTTTCGGTCATCTGTTTAATGAACATTACGCAATAATATCCACAAGCGGAAGTTCCAACTGGTTGAATTTGATTAGACGAATAATTTATTATTTTCGCAAGAGACTTCGTCTCTGGAGACTTCGTATCTTGCATTCTACTCATATATTTTTTTACTGCATCACTTGGTGGAATTCCGAACAAGTCAAAATAATTGTTATCATAAACAGCTACCCAATATGTGCCAGATCCGTCATTAAAATCTTGTATATTTATAATACACGAACCTGGCGTTGGTGGAATCGTCATAAGTTCATCTTTAGAATAAACTCCACTAAAATTTTTTACTTTTTTTAGTTTGTCAAGTATATCAAAATTACTTAACGCAGACTTTATCTCCTTGTTCCTGGCAACATTAGTCCTCGTCCTACTCCTAACAGATTTGACAATAGACTTCCCGCCAATCCTGCTAGTAACGGGGCTATAGGAATAAATCCCCCTTTTCGCCTCTGTCGTGTCTTTTTTTTTTCGTCGTTGTCTTTCTTTTCGTCGTTGTCTTTCTTTTAGGAATTATATTTATCAATCACATAAAATTGTTACCATCGATATTCAAACAAAAATTTTCTTTATACCACTACCTTCAACTGCCTTTTTCGTTGCGCCAGATACTGCTCCAGACGCTGCTGCTAATCCTAATGTACCTAACACTGGTAAAATTTTAGGTATTAACGTTCTGGCCAATGCAGATAATGCCGGACCGAAGCAGCCGCCATGTTTTGCCATTGCAGTTATTTGTGCAGCACTTAAATTTAAAACAAAGGTTTTTTGCGCTCGTATTTATTTACTTGTTTTTTGGTTAACATTAATTTTGTTAAAGTACCTTTTGCATTAGGGGTGACCTTTAATGAAACCTGCCTCTGTTTTTCAACAGCAGCTGCTAATTTTTTAATTTGACCATCAGTCAAATATATTTCTTTTACAATATATTTTGTCATCTTATATAACGATTACAGATTAAACTTGGACTGACATTTTACCCTCCAACAGAGTCAATTGTAGCAAATCTATCGCTTATTACTAACGCATATGCATATAAACGCGCCACTGGAGCTGCTCCTAGTGTCCAAGTAATTTCAATATCAGCTGTGTTGTCTACAGCTCGCTCGCTATGTTAACTAACATCAAAATAAAATATCGGATAAAGTATATGAAATTCCTCTACTGATATCTGAGATCCATCTCCAACATCTTGATATTTTTGCAGTGCGTCGAGCAAATACATGTACGGTCGAGTAATATTTTTATTATCATTATCTGCAAAATTACATTCTATCGCTCCTTCTGGATATTGCTTTGAATTTATTCTAGCATATATTCGTCTAACATCAGCGCTATCAAATATCGCATTATTTTGTTGTTGGTTATTACGTCGAGCTTGTCTCTGAAATACAACAAATAATTGCCGTGGTTTTTGTTCACTTGGTGTCGTTGTAACTCGCCATGTGTAGTCGGTGGTATTCGGAACTGCTGTTTGATATATTCTATGTTGTTGAAAATAAATTCTGTTTGTGTGTTTTAGCAGCATATCATTTAATTCTGCCATTTTAGTGATAGACAGAGTTATTCTTGGCATCCATAGGGCAAGTTTGTTTATGACAAATTGTACATTATTTCCACCAGATCTAAACAGGCAGTCGTTTTGTTCTGATCGATCTAAAATAAGCGTATGTTTAACTCCACGAAATACTTTATTATAGTCCCTGCAAAAGCCAAATATTGTACTTAACGGCAGCATCATTGTAATTTGACGTGATCCTGCTGCAAGTGTCTTTCTCCTAGTATAACCTTCATTGTAACGTATATTTTTTCTGACAATAGAAAATGAGTTATTGATCAAATTTAACATTTCAGTGCCGGTTGGAGCTGCACCTGGTGGTATTATACCAAGATTATTGCAAGCAGCAATAAGTGAGACTCTTGCAGCTACATCACCAGCGTCTGCACCTGGTTCGACTATACCTAGCGCAGCAGCATTATTAATAAGAAAATTTCTTACAATTACAACATCTGCAACGGCATTAGCTCCAGCCACTAAAATAGGTGGACCTCCGGTTGAAAACTCAGACGATGCCATAAAACCAGACCCACCACTTCCAGTATCTTTAAACCACATCATATTAGTTGCAGTTGATTTGGAGTAATCATCGGAAAATGAAATAATATTTAATATTGTACTTGCAACTTGTAAGTGATTTGAAATATCTTCGACAGTATGATTGGCCAGCTATATCGAGCACTTTTAAACAAACACCAACCATCATTTACAAGAGCTACTTCTATTCCAACATCAATTGCGGCAGGTGCGGCGGGTGCTGTCATAATCTGGCCACGAACTTCCAACATTGCTTTATGAGGAAGTAGAAATACGTCCTCGTCTCGCGTATTAAATGTTCTGAGGCCAGCCTTATTAGGTTCGTTAGAATTTTCATCAAGATATTCAACGTATTCGAATTCTGTTACTGTGTCGTCTGTGTCATAAGTTTCTGCTAAATCGAGATAATTTTGTACAGACATTTTTTTTATTTATTAGGTTATACAAAATTATTTCGGTTTTGTTAATTTAGATATTAATTTTTGTATAATTTGTTCTCCTCGTGACGATAAAAGTTTTTTTGTCGTTGTTATCATTGCGCGTTGAGTTTCTTTTGTTGGTGCGATTTCTGAAATAGCTTGTTTGATTGTCGGTATACCACGTTGTGGATCGCCTTTTATTTTATCAGCTATTTTTTGCCCCACGGCAGTTCCAGCAGCAGATGCAGCTCCAGTTGCAAAAGCTTTTGATGCGTCAAGTGCAATTGGTGCAACTTTATGAGCTATTCCTGGAACATTTTCTATAGTTTTAGCAAATATATTTCCCAAAAATCCTCCTACTATTTTTCTTCGATAAACTTTTTTTTTTCTGTTTCATTATATCTGAGGTTGCATAATTTTACTTCCAAATCTTTTAGCTTTTTTTAGAAAATATG
Organism: Megalonaias nervosa; assembly: GCA_016617855.1. Taxonomy (NCBI): domain Eukaryota; kingdom Metazoa; phylum Mollusca; class Bivalvia; order Unionida; family Unionidae; genus Megalonaias; species Megalonaias nervosa. Next base: position 3,653 of record JAECUM010002976.1, on the reverse strand, counting down.
TTTACTGTTCTCGTAAGTGTAAATAATAAGTAACAATTTCATTATTAAGATCTAACTGTCTTCCAGACTGATCTGTCAACTGCGTATTTACTTTTGTTATTTGATTTTCAACGTTTAACGGATAATAAATAACCTGACGTGGACTAATTTGCATAAGAGATCCCGGCGGAACGTCTGGTGAAAAACTATATATCGTTTGTCCTTTACTACCTTTAGCTGAATAAGATCCAGATGCAAAGAGCAATTTACCAATATTGCGTTTACATCAGTTATATTTACTGGCAGTTGGTCGTCATATGTTTCGGGATTAATAAGATCAAGAGCAGGATATACATAATTATAAAATCCTATTAGTGGTGCGATACTTGTTGGTGATGCAAGACTAACTGTTATATCTTTTAATGTCATTCTAGCGCGTAACACATTATAATTTGGTGTAAGCTCAAAATTATCAGCTTTACCTTCATTTTTTGTTATTAGTTCTTTTATTATTTTATTTAGATCAGTGACATTATAAGCTCCTTGTGGAATTTTAAATGTTTTCCACGTGACAAATGGTGGAGTACGTATAGGAACAGTAAATGTAAGTTCATCATTTACTCCAGTTTTTACACTAGCCATAGCATTCCAACAAGTGCAGGAAATTAGTCCAATTTCATATTGTTTCTCACGATCTAGTTCTATTGGCGGAATATACTTTACAGAAAAATTTGCGCTATCTTTATCAGATTGGCTAGAGTCTAGTAATAATGTTGCTGACATTTTTTATATAAAATTGTTATATTAAATCATTACACAAATTTATAAAATTAAATCGCAGCGATTATATCAAATCGTGATGTAAAGTTTTGTATTCGTCAGATGTTAATAAATTTTCTGATCTCAAATTATCAAGTATGTCAATAATTTCATTGTTAATTTCAGCACCAACATTTCCAGCTTCTTTTGATGATATCAATAGCATTAATCTGCCTATCATTTCAGTAACTGATGAAAATATTCTAACTCCAGTTCCTCCTTTTTCTTCTCTATATTGTTTTACACGGCTTTTATCAAGTAGAGAAAATTTCCTTTTAAAACTCCACCTCGCACCAAAAGGTTTGTCTCTATTTTCTTGTGCTGTTCTTCCAACAAGTCTAGCGATAATACCATATCTCATTCTATCATGAAGTAAAGGCATATTTTCTTTTTCTATAGCTGTTTTTAACTCATATTTAGCATCAGTACCGTCTCTCATTATTTTATTCAAATTAGCAATAAATTCATCAAATTCTTCATTACTCCATTTACTTATATTATCAAGATCTTTTAATATTATTTTCTTCTAAATATTTATCATAATCATTCCCCGTTATCTCATTATTTGCTAGTTTTATATACCATCGTCTTTGATCTTCAACTTCCATAAACTTTACCGTCAACTCGCCAACTCTTTCTTGCTCCTTTTCAATATCTTTTAATTTTTCTGATAAATTTGTTAAAATATTTTAAATTTCTATTGTAGTCAAACCTGCTAGTCTTTGTTCAAATTCTAGTGGATTATTAATTAGCCGATCTAGTTCAGTTTGTCTTGCAACTGGATCAGCGATATTTGCTACAAGTGCCTCAGCTAATCTTCTTTTTTCTTCTTCAGATCTCTCAATAATTCTTCCAGCAGTTTCTTCTTGTTATTCTTTAACTAGTCCGAGTAAACCTTTTTCCTGTAGTCGCTTAAGTTCTTCTTCTGATAATGGTTTAGTTTCAGGTTGTTTTCCAAGTAAAGCTTCAGTAATTGGTTTGAAAGCGGCGGCTGTTGTTTCTGCTGCAACCACTTGGCCACGTCGTGCTTGCTGTACTTTGCTGTTTAAATTTTGCCTGAGACTGCGCAAGGTTTTTTTTAGATTTTCTATATGTTTTCTGTACTTTGCTTGTCTTTCCATTAATTATATACTATTTTGTATAAAAATTACTGTAGATATTTTTCAATACAACAGCGAAACATTTTACTCGTATCATTTGTTAGTTTATCAAACAAAAAAAAGTCATATTTATTTGCCGTTGCTTGATGATATAATTCAATAAATTTATCTTTTGTTACATCGCCACATTGCTCGTTCGCGATATTTCTAACATCGACATTGTCAAGTCCTGGAAATAATATAAAACAATCAGTATTTCGCCTAATAAATCTGTCAACATTATATAACCTTGGGCGAGATAAATAGAATTACATTTTTTATTTCGCGACAGTGAAAAATATGATCTTATTTTATTCATTTCTTCGTTGTTTAGCGGAATATCATCAAAAACAACTATCTTGTGTTCGGACGAATCAAGTTGATTAACTGGAACAAGTTCGTCTGGTTGTTTGATAATAAAAAAATCTTCGCCAGCCTCAAGATCATCACGAAGTTTGTCATTATAATTGTTAAGTAGCTCGTACTTATCTTGCTGCGGGTTAATCGTGTAAATATAAACGCGATCGTAATTAAAAGTATCTCCTAGAAGTAAATTCATAAGTAAGTTTGTTTTCCCCGATCCAGTTCTTCCAGCAATAAGATAATGACAATCTGGAAGTTCATTGTTATGTTTATGTTTTACTAACCGCTCTGTATCAAAATTTAATATAGACGATTTTGCCATTATTGTTATACAATTTTATGCTATATAAAAAAATTGTCAGACGATAAATAAATAATGAGCTATTATACAAAATTTGGAACATTAATAGGAGATTCATCAGCTGAAAGTACAACAATAACAGACGGTAAGGTTGATTTGACAGGCTATCTAAAAAAAATCCGGCGACACAATGACGGGAAACCTGTTTATGTCAAATCAACGAGTACTAGGTTTAGAAACAAATTATCCGCCACTGATAGTTGCTGATACACAAGCTATTAGTTATGCACGACTAAGATCAGTTGACGACAGCAAGTTAGATAAATCTGGTGGAACTTTAAGCGGTAACTTAGATATGTCAGGGAAAAAAATTATAAATTTGGAGACCGGGTATCCACCAGCAAACTTAAATCAAACTCAAGCGGTAAGTTATTTACAGTTAAAGTATGTTGATGATAATAAACTTGATAAAATAGGTGGGACAGTTACAGGTAATATCAATATGTCATGGAAAAAAATTACATACCTTGGAGATCCAGCCGCATATACAGATGCAGCAACAAAAAAATACGTCGATGATCAAGAATCTAAGTACGTATTAGTCAACGGTGGTATAATGCGTGCATTTCTCAACATGAATAATAACGGCATTAATAATCTTAGAACACCGGAATATGATTTTGATGCTGCAACAAAAAAGTATGTTGATGATAAGGAAATTCCTACTTCAACTTCGTTAAAAACAATCGGTGATGAAATGACTACACTTAGTGCTACTTTTTCTAGACACGTAGAAACGTTCTTAAATTTTCGTAGAAACATAAACAAACCCTTTAAAGAATTTTTTGGGGAACAACCAACCGTTGACATAAAACTAGCCGACATTAACACGAAACTCAACGACATTGTCAGTGGAATACCTAATATTGTTCAAAAAACTAATTTGATTAAAATTCCACACAGACAAATTAAAAATATCGTGTACACAGTAGCATCAGGATTAGCAACATGGTCGCAGCAAAATAACACTATTAAATATACCGCAGAAGTTA
>JAECUM010002975.1:0-35251 GCA_016617855.1 Megalonaias nervosa | reverse complement strand
ACATTGCAAGAGATCGGACCCATTGGTATGAAAGCGGACCCATCTACTGCTAGCGTGTAATTCATGGTCTCGTTGTAAAAATGAATCGGGTTTGCAATCGTGAAGCTTATATTATTTACAGAATGGACCGCTCTCAATTGTATAAATTGTTTGATAGGGTTCAGTCTACTAATGTAATTTGAAGTCTCAATCTCAAGGTTGAAGATCCCAGTTTCATGTAATGCATATGAAATTGATGAAGACCGAACTGTGCCACTGCAATATTGTTCAAGTATCCGTTGCGTGACGTTCGAAACGTTAATTTGGTAAAGAACGAAATTGACATCTGATCCGAGACTTAGTGTGAAATCCAGAGTAAAATTATTGTTGGCCTCAACGTATATGCATGTGCTATAGCTCTGGATGTCAAAACCTTCTATCGGTTCCTCCAATGCAATGACCACAAAATCCGATGCACTGTTAAGGGGGTTCGACACGTTGACATTTATCAGATAGAGATCAAGATCTGACAGAATACTGGAATCGAAAGATACTAAATTTGAACCGTTCTTGCCTTCGAAAGGACCAATATGCGAAACGTTGAATGTCAGGTTTGATCCTACCCCGACGTAGAAATTAAGTGTAACATTTGCGGAGGCGGAGGTAATGCTGACGAGGCGTATATCAGTGCCATTTGTGACGTCGAGACCCTCTATTGCATCACCGATGTACAACGTTTTATTATTTGTTGCCAATATTTGCTCGTTGAAGCAAGTAATATATACGTCATAGAAATTTGGAACCGTATATTGGTAATTGTATGCCCATGGTGAGCTTGTATCGTGAAGGCTAGTCAGAAGTGCACTGCCGTCTCCATGGTCGCTGATGCATAACACTGTGCCGTTAATGTTTGCAAATGTAACGAACACTTTCAGTCCATTATTTACACCAGTGGCTTCAAAAGTTGTTGAATTGAAAACAACAGTTGTATCTGTCAAATGAAATTTACATTAAAAAGAACAGTTGGAATTTGAAGATTTATATGAACACGTTCATTAACAACTAATCGTCTAAAATAAATCAGAAACGTTTATACGTAAAAGTATCGCTTATAAGTATTTAAACTACGTTACAGTATTGACCTAATTAGTAATTGTGAAGCAATATATACCTTTTCATTACTTATGTTCTAGTAAACAAACATAATTTAAGCACTTGCTTAAAGTTTGTTTATCGGTATAGTTATTAAATGCATACGTTGAGACAACTTGCTTTGAAAGAAAAGAAAGACAGTGGAGTGAGGATATCTATTGATAATATTCACGTCTGTAAATTTTGTGGAAATGGAATCATACATAAAAAGTGCAGAAAGGTACGTTCAGCAGCGCGAAATTCCGTTGCTATATAATGTCCAAAAAGTTGCTGATATTCATACGCAATTAGCATGATCAGTCCGTTTGAGCCTTCATTAGAATTGTTGTATTTGCCATCCATCAAAGAGTAGCGTACAGTGATGAGATAATTTCACTCCACCATGCGATCAAGAATCATCGAACAAAATACATATTTTTTTCAAATAAATAGTCCTTAATGAATATTCATTTGAAACGTCATACGAATAGTTCATGGTCGACCTACAGTTATGGCTTATTTGCTCACTATTTTTGTACATCGTATGTTTCTATATTTTAGGCAGAAAAATCGAAAGGGAGAGAACTCCTTGCCGAATATAAATCACACTAACCCAGATCATTTCCGCATATTAGGATATTATATTCGTAAACGCACGTGAAAATGTCGCGACGGCGAAGAAGTGTCACAGCTAGGACGGTTATATTTGAAAGCGTTTGTTTATTGTCTAGAGATGTTTACATGATGTCTAGAGGTGTTATAATGTTGACTAGATGTGTTTATGTACTGTCTACGGTTAGTTACGTGTTGTCTAGACGTTTTTCGTGTTGTCAGTGGTGTTTACCTACTTTTCTTACGTATATTTAATTTACATTGTTTGTTAGCCATTTTCTATGGTTATATAATATGTATAATTGCTATTTGAACTTGACCTTGTCCAAGATACAGTTATACAAATAGTGCATTATCTATGAGTGTAGATTAACTATTAAGATCATTGTCAATAGACGTAAACATGTTTACTTGGTTCTCGATCTAGGACATTTCAATTTCGTCAAGATATAACCTGGTCCATCTTATGTTTACCACATTATTTATTATAATTTTAGTAATAGATCTTGTCTTAGAATGCTCTACAGTGGGAAATTCCTTTAAGTGACAGAATATTTTCAGAAAATGATGATTGCTATCTTGGTCAAGTAGACGGGTTTATAAATCTTGTTTACTTGAACATTTGCTCATTCTTGCGATAACACCAGTAGCAGAATCATTTGTACTGTTGTATTCAGATTTTCTTTTGGGTTGAATTATTTATTCAAATTATTATTCTTTGAAATTACAATGTGCTCAATAACATTTTTGAACAGAAACATTAGTTTAGAATTATAGTTAATTCAGATAAGGGCATCATTGATTATATTATTGTGATTAATTTGAAGTCATAGCATATCTTCACACTTCAGGTAATAGGTTCATTGGTACATTCAAGGCTATAGGCACATCAACAACTTCAGCTCTTAATCTTATTTCGAACACCACTTGAATTTAAGTAGAATTTTATTCATGAGGACTGGTGATAGAACTTTGTGGACTGTTTGGGATTTAGTTCTCAATACTGTAAGTTCTTTTGAACTTTTCATATTTTATTCTTTGGAAATAAACTATTTGTTGAATTTAAAACAAATGTTCATTTTTCGCTCTTTTTTGCAACAATATTACCTACTGTCTATAGTATTTATTTATTGTTTAGAGGTATGCTGTTTTCTTCTTTAAGAACTTTTTAGCAAAAGACAGACTTTCCCAATTTAGTTAACGTTTTGTACGTCAATATATTTTATCGTACTTACGACAATAACAAATAAAACACAAACCGTATTATGTTTTCGTCTGCCGACTAAAAAGACCAGCTTGAAATATAACTGACCTCAAAAAACACAAGTTACGTATTTTCATTATAAGAACCTTTAATGGAGAAACAATTACGTCATACAATAGCTTTGAATATAGTTTTGTACCTACATACATATATGCCGGCAAAACTAACATTTTACGACATTTATTTAAGATTTCAGGGACATTAATTACATCACTGACAAACATGTACAGTTTTAATTACGTTAGCGTTACTTGTTTTTATGCAGTGCTAACCATTTTGAAAAACATGTTTGAACGAAAACATTTCGCGGATCCTGCAGTTTCAACATTAGGTAACTTGTCTTTTTTCACATATTCCCATTCTAGTGGTTATATTGTGATTTCCACAGTTTTGTACGTCAATCCTGATTTTTGCTTAATTTAGACTGTTCCTTGTAACCCATCTCCATCTACACCGATAATTGGCAGGTGTTCATATTTGATATGTTTTACGAGGATGAGTGTTACGATTCTACGGTCATAAGCAGTAAAAGAAAGAAGCGAACCCAAAAAGTTTTATTAAACTTAACAAGCAGTTTACTTATCGACGTTATTAAACTGAATTTAATAAGAACTTGCATTATGAATTGAATCCAAAATAATTCTAAAGAATTCTATTCAAGTCCAAAATAATCGAATTCTAACAAATCTATCCCCTTAAATTATCTAAAGAGAACATTCAACACGCTTGCAAGATGATTTCAAAATATGCGAAAAAAATCCTAAATAGAAATGACTCCAATATAGCAATGAAATTGACTGCTCAGGTATTGCATTACACACACACACACACACACACAGATATATATATATATATATATATATATATATATATATATATATATATATATATATATATATATATATATATATATATATATATATGATCAAGAGTCTATTACGACTACATGTTCCAATATACCCCGCTTGACAGATCTTGCTACTCAATCTAATATTTCAAAATACCTATTCAAGTACCCAAACCGATCCAGTGGGAAATTATCCGTCTCACCTAAGCCATCCAATGGGAAATAACTTAATTCTTCTAAGAATCCATCTTAACGACCTGTGCAATGGGAAACAACCCCAAATTCGTCAACAGGTCTTATTACAAATATTACTTGTAATAATGATCCTAAATACCAACGTCAACAACTATGGATAGAGGCTACGCAAACTACACTCCTCAGAACTTAAAATTACAATTTTATACCCGTTTACAAATATTAGCTATCTAATATGGTGACTATATATGATCATTACTATTTATAGGCATGAACAAAAACTAAACATAATATTGGCATAATCGTGAACTAGACCTACAAAACTAAATATATGCATAACATGCGTATATAATAAAGGTTTCAAATTGTAAATGCATCCACAGTGGTGGGTTTGGAGGGTTGACTTAGAGATGAAGGTGGGAACAGCGATAATAAAATGTTCGTTTATTTGGAACAACTGTCGAGTCTTTTATATTTTTGCAATATTATCTATTTATGTTATGTTGAAGAGTGTGTTTAATCTTGCAAACTTCTAATCTGGGGTAAGTTTGATATACAGTGAAAAGAAAATTGTCTTTACCTTCGTTAACACCGGATACATAATAAATATTACGTTCGTAGTACCACACTATCAATAATTTTAGGCTCGGAACAGAAAACAGCCTCTGTACATTGGGAAACAACATTGTGAGTGTGTCGATTGATAGTACCGTATGATCAAAACATTTTTCTCTAGAGAGGAAAACAGTATTACATATCTGATATATTCCTATTTGTAATATATTTAACTTTACTTTGTCACGGTGTGATGCGACCCCGACGGGTCTTCAGGTTTCTAAAGATAGAGGTATTCCTGTGGAGAAGTGTTTGGGCCCTAATGAATGATTTGCTGCAAATTCCTTATTTGTGTTAAGTGGAAACTTTATTCGGGTTGTTGTAACTCGTCATCAATTTTTTACCAAGGATACACATTAACGTTAGTAGACATAATTGCAATATCCTTGAATGAGTATCATTTTTTAATGTAATAAGCATGTTTAAACACGGACTACCTTGTATATGCTCTCAGATCGGAAGATATTAATCATGGTTATTCATGTATGCATCTTCATGATGATATCATTTATGTTGGAAGATTCGATCATGGAATTCTGAATCCGTGTTCTTTAGCACAGAATTTTTGATTATAATAGTAACGACCAAGGTTTGGCTTATACTATCAAAAATGCTTATCGGTATCTCCCATAGACTCTAGTGTGTACCACCAGGGTAGCGGATCTTAAATCGAAAATTCTTATCTGTATTTCTCATGAATATTATTACATCGGTACGTATAAGTTAGGTTGTTCGCAAAAGTCAGATATATTAGAACAAAACACTGCAACCAGAGTCAGTACGAACTGTTACGTGAAGCCCCAGAAGCACAGTAATTGAATGCCTGTATCAGGAGACTGGTTGCCATCGATTAATGCGAAAGCTCTAACTTTCATAAATTATGAACGTTGTATATAATGACTCCATAGTCAGTGCCCCTTCCCTCTTTACGATCTGTTCCCAATATTCAACGCCGATCTAATAAGCCATACTCTAATATATTTGTCTAAAATATCGACATACATGGTTATACAAATGAAGGATACCATTTATTATTTGAACCTTATCTTTGTGAGAACTACCTCTCTGAAAATGTAAAACGTGTCCCATTCTTTGATGAATTTAGACGACCTATAAAATGTGCAAAAGCTGAACCGTACATTACACATATAGCGGGAGGAAATAGTCTATCCTGCATTAGAGAATTAGAGATAATTGCAGAGATCTTTATACTAATTAATTAAGCGTCGAATGCAACTATCAGTAAAAACTTGGCCATCAACACAGGGTCTCATTTATACATCTCGAACACCTCCCTTTGCCATCGTTGATTGACCTCAAGGTTATATCTTATACTCTAAGTGTCTAAAGTGTTAAAGATTTTATTTAAGAAACCTTCCCAATTTCAGGAATTGTTGTTTTACAATATCATATGTTTGTAAATTATTACTCACAACAGCATTGCAAATAGTATTATCCTTATGGTCTTCTCTGTATTCCCTCCTTCCACTCTCTCTCTCTCTCTCTCTCTCTCTCTCTCTCTCTCTCTCTCTCTCTCTCTCAGAGCTTAGAGCGTGTGCCTTGGATGCGGGAGATAGCAGTTTGATCCCTGGCCAAAGTCATACCAAAGACTTATAAAAATGGTACTAGCAGCTGCCTCACTTGGCGCTCAGGTTTAAGAGGTTGGTGCTAGTTCTGGTCGGCGTGTTGTCAGAATCGTGTGACTTGGAGGGACACGACGCTACACGTCTGCGCAATGATGCCACAGTGCTAGATATCACCATAAATTTTCACACTGCAGACATCGTAGCGATACAACTGAAAAATTGTTAAAGCTACGCTAAAAATCCAAATGACGCACATACATACTACTCCTATGTGTATGTGTCTCTCTCTCTCTCTCTCTCTCTCTCTCTCTCTCTCTCTCTCTCTCTCTCTCTCTCTCTCTCTCTACTATTTGCTCAGATTATTCATAATTTCTGAAACACTGACTATTTTGTCAAGTAGGAAAAGTTGTTTTGGTCTGAAAAATGTCAGGAGGTTTTGGATAAGCTAAAGGCCATACGTAGGAGTGCACCAGTCCTTTCAGATTCAAATTTCAGTGAATCTGTTTTGCTAAAAATGGGCTCCTTATGAGAAAATGGAGACCACCTGAGATATCCGCTGATGATGAGGGGGCAGTAATCTATCGGATTGTTATTCCTAAGTCGCTTAGACAGGATATTCTTATTTAGCCCATGAGGCTGCTTTGGCTGATATTTCAGAAGTCAAGAAGACGTTAACACTAGATTTTGGATCGTTTGTATAAACGAAGAATTACAACTGATGTTTGCAAATACTGTAAACCGTGTCACACTTGTCAAATGGTAGGAAAACCCAATCAGAAGTTTAAGAATTCACCTGCACCTTCTTAATACATTTAACGAACGACTTCGCAGACAAATGGTAGACTGTATCGGTCAAATACCAAATACCAGATCAGGCGACCAATTCCTGTTGACCATGGTGTTCTTGTCCACAAGATTCCCAAAAGGCATTTCTTTTGAGGAATATTAAAACTAAAAACATATTTAAAGTTTTGGGGTTGACTTAGGGATGAGGGTGGGAGCAGTGATAAAAAAAATGTTCATATATTTGAAACAACTATCCAGTATTTAATATTTTTTTGCATTATTATTTATTTTGTAAACTACATATAGGGTCTTTTTATCGACAAGGCTTGAACGCAAGATATACCAAGTTTTGAATTAGTATATTTATAGATATTTATTATGTATCTCTTTTTCTTTCACTATTACTAGCGATTCACTCACTACTTTTCACATCAAACTGTACTAATCTCGCGTAAATATTCCGAAACAAAAATCATGTAACAGATTAAAATGCTATTACCATCACAGAGTATACCTCAATGAGGATCGTTATTTGGAAGAAACCGAGAACTATTGTAAAATAAAGATAATTATGTACCAAGTAGCATTTAAATTTAATGATCATTTTCAACGACGTGTTCCTCGACAATCTCCAATTAAGGAATACAGTAAGACTTCTGAAGAATTTTAGATCTAAAAACAATGAGCAAACATATCATCCATGTACACTGGAAACACTTCAAGATATGATCTTTTTTATCATTTATACCCTTTAAACAACAGATTATTTTGAAGCTATTTCATTAATAATTATAACATATAGGAATATTATTAATTTTATTATATACTTATGCATGAAATATAGAGATCGAATGAAGAAAAATAAATCATATTTTTCTTTCTATATTTTTTCACATGTGAAAATATATCTTTATATATGTCATGGAATTGAATAAATCACTTTATTTATTAAATGCATGTACTCGGGTTTCGTTTTTTTCTTTTCTGTACAACAATACCCGAGGGTGCTTTACATATATTGCACAATATTTCGAAACAGTGGGTTCAGTTCATCCTATGCCGCACGTGCAAAGTGCTTTCGATGGGACAAACCGAATACTTCCGGTGCACAGACAATGTAGGGCTGCATCGTCTGTGTATAAATGCCTCACCGTAAGACTAAATCTTTACATTACGAAACATCTTGTCAGTAAGCAGTATACTTAAGGACTTGCACATCCTCAGCTGTAGAGGTAAGAGAGTTATTCATCAATTTCTTGTGTATAGGTTATAACTATTGCATTACCGCGTTTATTTTTGTATATTTTCTATCCAGCTTGGGCTTACGTAGTTATGCAAATATTTTTTATTCTTCTTTGTGACTTAGCACGAGATTTATATTAGCAATATAAAGTTGCGTTTTTAAGAAACGTTTAGTACCACAGGATTCTTATCGGACACTGGTATGTTCACTTCTGAACCTGTTTATTGCTTTGTATTGTTGTGCCGATAATGTAATTTGCATAGCTTACCGTATATAGCGTCATTATGTGTTATCGTATATGCCCGTCTCATGCATAGTACACGGCGTTAGATGTATTTTCAGATGATTGGAGTCGACAGGGTACCAGCTGCAGAGGAAACCATAGAAGTTGACCATAGTAGCTGTAAAGCTGAACCATAGCAGCCGTTGACCTGAGTGAACAATGTGTTGCTGGTCGAGTGGTAGGTGATCAGGCGTAGCTGACCCAATTGGTGGGCGTTGATTGCTTGATTGACCAAGGAACTGAATGGTGGTCGGTGACTACCCGAAATGCTGGCTGCTTGATTGACCAGTGTGACTGGTAGCCAAGTTTGCTAGTGACGGAGTGTTTTGTGTTACTCCATGCATGTAATCTTTTATGCATGGGATAATTCTGGGGTTTGTTATACACAGTGTCTTGGGACTGTAAAGATATTTTGTATGATATATGTCCCTTTGTTTTCATCATTTTACTAACTGAATAATAAAGAACCTCATTTTTCACTATTTGAGTAAATACATTTCACTATATGAGTAAAATACAATTAGAGTCAAACACATCATTGTTTTCATCTTGTGAAATTTACTGTGAATCATTAACCTTTGACCTTGTACTGTGTAAGTTCATTTATTTGTATTGATATTTATGTTGCATTATTAGGTTCGTGCGCATTGTGCTAATTTTGTCCAATATTTGGATCTTATACACGCACGTATTAGTCATAATTTTTTTCCATCCAAGTCATTCATCAATAATCATTGTATTTGAATCACCATCAAAAGTGTTCTGTTATAAATCCGAAATCCAACTCTATTATCTTGTTACAATATATTCACATGTGAAAGATATATCCTAATATTTTCACTAGAGAAAAAATAAGATTTCATGCCATGCGACGCTTGATTATGTGTGCCGGCTGAAGTTGTACCCAAACAGAAACGAGTACTTTGATAGCTACAACAATTAAATAGAAACTGCCTTGCATTACAGGTATGTAAATTACTCATTGATAAGGAAACTTGACTTGACAATGTTCGCGTCTCGCTGAAATTATTTCCCCTTAATTCCTTGACAGTAATGGTAAGCCCTCTGTAACGTATTGCTGAATACGACATGTATAGTTTTCAGATAGGGCCTATACAGTGCAAAATGATGAAAATGTAATCCACTGCGACAGATTAGGCCAACCCAATCCTACCGCTTTCGTAAGTCATGTATATTTATATGATCCGCCATGAAAGTTAGATAAATTTACGAAAGGGTTTGGGGGTGTGCGTGTTATGTTGAAGAGTGTGTTAATCTTGCAAACTTCTAATCTGGGGCAAGTTTGATATATAGTGAAAAGAAAATTGTCTTTACTTTCGTTAATAACGGACACGTATTAAATATTACGTTCTTAGTACCACTCTATTAATTATGTTAGTCTAGGAACAGAAAATATCCTCTTTGCATTGGGAAACAAAGCAGTGAGTGTGTCAGGAAAACGGTATTACATGTCTGATATCTTCCTATTTGTAATATATTTAAGTTCACTTTGTCACGGTGTGGTGCGACCCCGACGGGTCTTCAGGTTTCTATAGATAGAGGTATTCCTGTGGAGAAGTGTTTGGGCCCTAATGAATGATTTGCTGCAAATTCCTTATTTGTGTTAAGTGGAAACTTTATTCGGGTTGTTGTAACTCATCAATTTTTTACCATGGATACACATTAACGTTAGTAGACATAATTGCAATATCCTTGAATGAGTATCATTTTTTAATGTAATAAGCATGTTTAAACACGGACTACGTTGTATATGCTCTCAAATCGGAAGATATTAATCATGGTTATTCATGTATGCATCTTCATGATGATATCATTTATGTTGGAAGATTCGATCATGGAATCCTGAATCCGTGTTCTTTAGCACAGAATTTTTGATTATAATAGTAACGACCAAGGTTTGGCTTATACTATCAAAAATGCTTATCGGTACCTCCCATAGATTCTAGTATGTACCACCAGGGTAGCGGATCTTAAATCGAAAATTCTTATCTGTATTTCTCATGAATATTATTACATCGGTACGTATAAGTTAGGTTGTTCGCAAAAGTCAGATATATTAGAACAAAACACTGCAACCAGAGTCAGTACGAACTGTTACGTGAAGCCCCAGAAGCACAGTAATTGAATGCCTGTATCAGGAGACTGGTTGCCATCGATTAATGCGAAAGCTCTAACTTTCATAAATTATGAACGTTGTATATAATGACTCCATAGTCAATGCCCCTTGCATCTTTATAATCTGTTACCAATATTCAACGCCGATCTAATACGCCATACTCTAATATATTTGTGTAAAATATCGACATACATGGTTATAAAAATGAAGGATACCATTTATTATTTGGACTTTATCTTTGTGAGAACTACCTCTCTGAAAATGTAAAACGTGTCCCATTCTTTGATGAATTTAGACGACCTATAAAATGTGCAAAAGCTGAACCGTACATTACACATATAGCGGGAGGAAATAGTCTATCCTGCATTAGAGAATTAGAGATAATTGCAGAGATCTTTATACTAATTAATTAAGCGTCGAATGCAATTATCAGTAAACACTTGCCCATCAACACAGGGTCTCATTTATAAATCTCGAACACCTCCCTTTGCCATCGTTGATTGACCTCAAGGTTTTTATAACTATCTTATACTCTAAGTGTCTAAAGTGTTAAAGATTTTATTTAAGAAACCTTCCCAATTTCAGGAATTGTTGTTTTAAAATATCATATGTTTGTAAATTATTACTTACAATACCTTTGCAAATAGTAATATCCTTATGGTCTTTCCTGTATTCCCTCCTTCCTCTCTCTCTCTCTCTCTCTCTCTCTCTCTCTCTCTCTCTCTCTCAGAGCTTAGAGTGTGCGCCTTGGATGCGGGAGATAGCAGTTCGATCCCTGGCCAAAGTCATACCAAAAACGTATAAAAATGGTACTAGCAGCTGCCTCACTTGGCGCTCAGGATTAAGAGGATGGTGCTAGTTCTGGTCGGCGTGTTGTCTGGATCGTGTGACTTGGTGGGACACAACGCTACACGTCTGCACAATGACGCCAGAGTGCTAGATATCACCATAAGTTTTCACACTGCAGAGATCGTATCGATACAACTGAAAAATTGTTAAAGCTACGCTAAAAATCCAAATGACGCGCATACATACTACTCCTGTGTGTGTGTGTGTGTGTGTGTTTGTGTCTCTCTCTCTCTCTCTCTCTCTCTCTCTCTCTCTCTCTACTATTTGCTCAGATTATTCATAATTTCTGAAACACTGACTATTTTGTCAAGTAGGAAAAAGTTGTTTTGGTCTGAAAAATGTCAGGAGGTTTTGGATAAGCTAAAGGCCATACGCAGGAGTGCACCAGTCCTTTCAGATTCAAATTTCAGTGAATCTGTTTTGTTAAAAATGGGCTTCTTATGAGAAAATGGAGACCACCTGAGATATCCGCTGGTGATGAGGGGACAGTAATCTATTGGATTGTTATTCCTAAGTCGCTTAGACAGGATATTCTTATTTAGCCCATGAGGCTGCTTTGGCTGATATTGCAGGAGTCAAGAAGACGTAGCACCAGATTTTGGATCGTTTTTATTATCGAGAAATTACCACTGATGTTTGCAAATACTGCAGATCGTGTCACACTTGTCAAATGGTAGGAAAACTCAATCAGAAGATACCTGAGACTCACCTGCAACCTCTTCATGCATTTAACGAACGACTTCGCAGACAAATGGTAGACGGTATAGGTCAAATACCAAATACCAGATCAGGCGACCAATTCTTGTTGACCATGGTGTTCTTGTCCACAAAATTCCCAAAAGGCATTTCCTTTAAGGAATATTAAAACCGAAAACATTTTTAAAGTTTTGATAAAGACTTTTCTTTTGCACACATTGGCATTCCAAAATCTGTCAAATCTGACCAGGGGTCAAATTGTTTTGGAACTTGCCATCAAGCTATTCATGAATTCGGCATGCAGCAATTTAAGCCTTCTGCCTATCACACTGAGTGTCAAACGGGCTTTAGAAAAGTTTCATCATTAGTTTAAAAAATATGATTCTGTTATATTGTTTTGATAACGGAAACGATTGGGACGAATGATTTAATGGGTGGGGCGAGTGGCTGTTAGGGAATTATTTTAAGAATTCTTAGCATTTACTACCATTGAACTAGTTTATGGACATACTCTTTGGACTATTGAAATAATTAGTAGAGAAACTTCTTTCAAATTAAACTTCTTGACTATGTTTCTAATTTCAAACAACTAATCTTCGCTCTACTCAGTCAAAAATGAAATTAATCTATGAGAAAAATACAAAGGAAAGGAGTTTTCATCCTGGTCATGGAGTCCTGGCTTTCTAGACTTGACCTCAAAATTCTCTTCACGCTAATTATACAGTTGACAAGAAAATGATTTAAATTACATCAATAATATTCATGAGAGGTGCGAACAAAAAACAACTTTGTCATGTATGTTAAAGGAGCATGCTGATAGAGATTACTATGTTAATCATGCAGTTAATTTAGTCGTACCTGCCCCACACTGCGAGAATTGCGTAACCAATATTAAGAATTCAGAAATATTTAAGCGGTCATGCACAGTAAAATAAATAAGAAAACCTACAGGTTTTGAAAAAACATAATAAATAATTTCACTGTCGAAGTTATAAAATGAAAATGTAAGAGGAACATGCAGTATCATGAATTGAATCCAAAATAATCCTAAAGAGTTTTATTCAAGTCGAAAACAATCGAATGTTTCGAATGAATTTTAAATACTGGAATGTATGTATCACATCGGCATTATGGAGAATTTCTTTGAATAATTCACAATAGTCACAGAATATTGTTCTAGTCTATGATCATAGTGTAATTCCACTTTTAAGAATCCACCTTGACGACTTGTGCAATGGGAAACAACCCCAAACTCGTCAACAGGTCTTATTACAAATATTACTTGTATTGATGATCCTAAAAACCGACGTCAACAACTGTATATAGAGGCTACGCAAACTACAGTGTAAATATCTTTGAACAGAATTTATATCTCTGTACAAAAATAGCTATCTAATGTCTTAACTATACATGGTTATTAAAATTTATAGTCATGAAAATAATAGAGACTAATCATGTACAAGGAGTTACAAAAGTATATATATCTAACAACATGAGTATATAAGAAAGGTTTTAAATTCTGAATGCAGCCCCATTTGCGGGTTAGGGTGGTTGATTTAGGGATGAGGATGGGGAAGGCGAGAATAAATAAAAGAATGCGTATATTTGCGATGTCTTTCATGTCTATTCTATTTTGTGCGTTGTTCCCTGCTCCATCAAGGGCCTCGCTAATCGACAAAGCTTGATGGCAAGAGATAACAAGACTTCAAATAGAATATTTGTAACGGAGGTTGTTAGATATTTAGCATATATTCTATCACTATTACTACTTTTGAAATCAAATATTGTATAGTATAGTATATTTGAGAATTCATTTTGAACCATGTAGTTATTACCTCAGCTATTTATTTTTCATGAACGACACCTTCACGCTCGGTATTGTTTTTTTCTGGTTTCTTTTCTTCTACGCAAAATGAAGCTATTACATTCTTGCTGTTAAAAAGAAATTTGCTTTAAGTAAAATTATTTTATAATAAATTATCTTTCTTAAATTATTGAAATGAGCGGTCTTAAAAACAATCGATTGCTAAGTTGGGCCTTATTTCTTTATCTATTAGGATTATAAAATTATATTATATTTAAAGCATGCTGCAACGCGAGCTATATACTACTACCGCGTTACAAATTAGTACTAAAGCGTTTGAAAAACGATTTAAATCGTTTCATATATTTGTCAATTCTGGTCAGTTTTTGACGTGTTGATTGCAAACTCTTGCCTTTCTTTGTCCAATTTATTTATGAGAACCATCTAAAGTTATCGCACGATTTTTATTAACACGGCGAACCACTTGTGATTGTTACGCGTGTATGAGCAGTGAATAAAGTTAGAAATTACTTAACACATACGAACAAAGTGTTGTTTTAACCAGTGATGTTACCTTAAGTTGCCATCGCAAAACCTATCTGCAACTAAGGAGCAACGTACGAATTAGCAAGGCTATTTAACAAGCATATATTACGGCTTTGCATCGTCTGAACCATGTACGTCCCACAGAACCAATTAAACCAAATATTTTTGAATAGAATTTTGATTCGGCAGCAGAACATTTTAGAATAATATCTGATCTGAGATAGCAATTCCCTTTTGTGTCTTTCTGCTTTGTTTAAGCCATTTATTGGTTTTCAATTTCCATTAATTAAATAGCAAAAGTTGTAATCTTCCTATGCAAAGACAAATTCTAAGCAATTCACACTTGCACAGATTACATCAATCATTCCGAGTTATGTAAGATAAGGTGCACCATGGAGAAGTCACTAAAACCTATTTAAGAAACAATGTAAAAATACATTTGCATCAAAGCATGCAACTCCGACATTTATAAGCATTAGCCTCAGTTATCCTTCAAACAAAATTTAGTTAAAATATAAAGCAAGGGAAAGCTTGCAAGTAAGGTAAATTGCCTTACGATAATATACCTTTGTGGCCATCGATATACCAATAAGGAGGTCATGTTATCTTCTTTCCGTGTGCCACTATTTGGCATTTTTGCCTTTGTTTTAGTACTTTCCCTATTATAAGCACATACCTGTACATGCCACAAGGAAGATGACATATAGCCCTTCCAAAGTCAACAATTTCGCATGCTGCATCGTTGAAAGCTCTGCTTCTATGGCTCCCAGGGATGCAGGAATATTACCATTCTAAACCCAGCAAATATTAATGATTGTTAGAGATTTATGACATTATGAATTTCCTTTAACTGGAATTGAATTTGAACACCAACTGGTTTAAAGTATAGATAGATAATGTTAGACTTGAACATATACATATTTAATGCACTCATTGTGAAATAGAGCCTAACAAATGTCAGTGGCAAATATTTGTCTATTTGAGAACTAAATTATTCATTATCAGTCCCAATTGGCTGTGGAGTCCGAAACATCGCAATTATTGTATAGGATTCTAAAACCGAAAACTACTTGAAAATTCTACTCGTATTCGCTCCACCTCCAGTTTAGTCTTTTTCGGTCACGATAATATGAATTGTGTTTTAATGTGTAGGTATTCAAAGCAGGACAAGTAATTAATATACAACATTTCAATTTTTGCACCTCCCTGGCCATGACTTTGATGGAGGCGATAATAGATTATATATTTGATGATGTGCTATAGAAGTATAATATGTGAGAGGAAAATGATACCGCCACATTGGCGATATCACTTTGGTACTATTTTCGTTTCCTATTTAGGAAATATATCAGTCCTTCAGTATGTTATTCAAATCTATATTTCCATACTAAGACCTATTTCATTTTTCTTCTTTTTTTCTTCTCTCTCTCTCTCTCTCTCTCTCTCTCTCTCTCTCTCTCTCTCTCTCAAACTCATTTATGCATAACAGATTATCCACACTCCCGACAGATTTTAACATCAGTTCAGTTCAGTTCAGTTCAGAGAGAGAGAGAGAGGTTGATAACCACATAAATTTAAAACGGTTTCCTAACGTTTCGGGCTAAGCAAGCTCTTCGTCATGAAGAGACAAACAAAACAATTACATATGGACACAGAATACAATTAATTTTACTTTATATTCTCTACAATTGTTTATCTGTACTGAACTTTCCACTGTGTGACAATCAATACAAAGAATATGTTAATTTAAAAAACATTCAAAGATGACTCAACGGTGAAGTTCTTGTCATAGGTTCACCGGCATTTCTTTGAGAGGCTGGACTGTACACAAACCAACGTGCAAATGAACACAGATTTCACTTCCGGATCATCACCAAGGCCTTATTACTCACTGTACAATGGCGCCGAAACACAAAATGACTACAACTCCATAAGCCCATATTCTAAAGTATAGACAATTGCCTTTATATTCATACCAAGAATGCCTAATTCTAACTCTTGTATCACCACCAAAAGGAGACAGGAAAAAAAATGCTCTAAAATATACAAGGACTACATTCGTGTGTACTGAACCGGAACTATTAATTGTGATATGATTCCATATAGACAACGCAGGCTTAACACACAATCTACGAAACATTCTGACTCCAATATGATATAATCACTAGGGGCAAGAGGCATAACTTGTGTAGAATTTTATTAGACGGGCGGATTCTTGTGTATATCGAACCTGTATGTTTTGACCTGATTCAAAGATGTGAGCAAAGGACGTAGAACAAAGCGTGGCTAGAGATCAGCCAGAACTAATATCCAGTTAGAGTTAAGCAAGGAGATTTTGAAGGAAGGATGTTAAGGTAATTGTGTCGTTATAATGGACAAGAGTATGAAATAATAATAATAATAATAATAATAATAATAATAATAATAATAGTATGGCTTTAAAAATTTTATGACAGTCAGACCTTGCCCTTTCGAAAATGTGAGCTTGCCCTAAAGATGATATCTCCACTTGTGTAAAGAAAGAAGAAAACAAAGATGTAGTTTCTTTTAGTATCCTCTTTGTTAGTTTTGTGAAATTACCTATAAAACTGTTTATTCAGCAATTTATTTTCTCTCATAAATTTGTCACAACATCTAAAGTCATTGTCTTATTGACATAATTATTTTTGTTTTAAATTTAAAGAGTACTTGTGTGTGTGTTTGATTACTTATTTTCCTTGGATCCAGAAACACTAACGAATTTTTGTTTATGTTTTCTATCTTTCAATAATAAAGCTTTTCAACTGTGAATTTTTTCTTATGCTTGTGTGAAAAGGCATCTTGAATTCATTTCGAAATTTAAATATAATTTAAATTCCATGAAAGAAAACGACTACACAGTACATTTATTTCTGAATACGTATTTTTCTGGACATTACTTTATGAAATTGGATAATTCAATGGATCAACTTAAGAATTAAGTATCCTTTATGATTTTGTTTTTAAAAGTTTGTGAGTCATCTCAACAAGCGAACATTCAGTGGCGTCACGCATCTGCTGCATTCATAATGAAAATTATCGAATACAAGAAAATGATTTAATCGTTTTTGTTACAAGAGAGATTTTGCCTCCTGGTATATATCTCAAAGTTGCAGAAAAGTTAGAACCACGGCCTACACGTACACGGTGAAGTTTAAAGATTTCAAGTTCGACGTTCCTTTGGAGAAAACAGGGATTCATCTCTGATTTGTGGGATTCTTTGTTAACCAGACTGAAACGGCAATGTCGAGCCAACGAAGACGATCGATTGACACTTTCCATTTATCACGACAGTCAGAAGTCCCAGAATATTCCAGCGATCGTGGTTGACGATGAACCAACGATTGTTACAACGATCGGCGCTGTCATCGTCAACGTTGATAATACTATGCCGGTTCCAGCAACATTCGCCGAAACCGAATAAACGATGATATCAACGACAACCGCACGTCTATGATATTTCTTTATTTTTGCTGTATAATCATCGATAATGGTTTTTAGTTTATTCTGCCATGTTGTTACTTGATCGTATCTGTATCGCTGAACGTCTATCATTATACCGTATTAAGTAATTAATTGAGGTGTTTCAGCTACAAATTCCAGACATCACCTGTAAGACGCCGAGGTTAATTTTTTATCAGATTATTGCAGATTAAACGTTTCTTCGGTATCTTTATTTAATACTACAGATACAGTCCCAGAAAAATTTTCAAGTTGAATGACGCCATAGATACGTGGTAAATATCCTGAATTTTGCAGAACTAAATACGGACAGCCTATACACACCAGTGACTTCCGCGGTATGTTTGATAGTGTTATTTTGCGGTGTCCATGTTGATGACCCTGATGATACTGTGTACACGATATTGTTAATTTGTTTGTGTGGAATTTTAACGAGATTAGTTTTATTGATGATATTAGGAATTCCACTGATAATATCGTTGAGTCTTGTGTTAATGTCGGTGAGATTTATGTCAACGGTTGGTGGACTTCCAAAAAATTCATTAATGGTTCTGCTTTCGTTTCTGCGAAAAGTCGGAAACAGTTGTACTTGATTAGTAAAATCAGTTTTGAGTGTGGTCATTCCATCTTTGATTGTAACTAACGATGTTGTCACTGGAATTTCCTTATCATCGACATATTTCTTCGTTGCAGCGTCGAGATTATCTGTTGGTTCTCCCACGTTGGTAATTTTATTATTATTCATGTTGAGAGCGCCGTGCATGGTATCACCGAATGTGACAACTTATCATTGATCGACACTGCAGTAATACCACTAGGAACAAGTTTGCCCTTTCTGTCGTATACAGCAATAAGATCTTCTCGCGATAATCGACTACGAATAATAATATCGTTGATTGAAATATTACTCGTCTTCAATTTTCCTTCACGGTTTTGAAATGTGACAAGCTCGTTTGGATCAATGTTGGCAAGATTGAGCAGTTCAGATAATTCATCACTGATCTGCCTTGTTACTCGCTTGAGTAAATCTTCACCTGGTGCTTTTTGAGGTTTGGTTTTAGCTGATCTTCCGTAAATATCTACTATTATATGATTAGCGATTATTTAAAACAAAACTCGTGTATTCGTGTACAGCTTAATTAGGTGGTTTCGTTGATCTTGATACAGCATCAAGTACTGCTAGTGCTTCACGGCCACATATTGGTGGATCCGTTAATGTTTGTGGTGGTAGCGTTGAATACCAGATTGGAATACTTTGAAGTCTGTCGATATATTTTAAAATTTTTTTTTGGCGGCGCCAACCCATACGAATCGAAATAAACAATACCACGTGGATCGATTGCGTACGCAACCCAGTGAGTACCTGCACCAGAGCTTTTATCGAGATTAATAATACCAGTTTCAATCAGATTTGGATTTTTCGGTAATTGATCACGCATAAAAACACCTCTGAAATTATTTATATTTAATCGCGTAGCAGCATCGAGTAAATCAAAACTGGATAGCGGGAAAATCAGCGAATCCCTGGAATTCTTAATCCGCTCCCGTATCGAGTTCCTGGAAGTCTCAGACGGTGACCTCCACGTTTCCTTTTTTTAATCCTTGTCTAGTTGCTTTCTTCAGCGCCATTCCAGCAGCTGTCCCAACTGCACCTAACGCAGCTGCTTTTGCAGCAGCTGGGGCTGCAGCGGCTATTATTCCTGGAATAGCTGCAAGAAGTGGAAATATACCACCTGTCTTAGCAATGTTTTTGATGGCACCCGCAGAAAGATTTACGCGTATACCGGTCTTTGATTGTTTGGCTTCATTAAAATGATTGAGCTGGCGTTCTGTCAGCGATAGTTTATCTGGACAACCTGCGATTTGTTCTCGCGCTAGTGATATTTTTACTCCACATCGCTTCGCTAATGCCGACTGCAGTTTTTTAATCTGACCAGGGGTCAGACTGACACTACCATGACTATATGACATGTATAATTTTATTCATAATCTAATTACATGTTTTCTACTGGCGCATCAATAACTCTCATTTGTCCACCAACACCTTCAAGTAACATTGTTTTATCACTGAGCACAGCATTGTTCGACGTGACGCGAATCCCAAGTTGAAATGTTCATTCATTGATACAACTGTATTCCCAGCTGCATTTAGTGCTACATTTCTGTTTTCTGGATGATCAGTTGTATCTTTGACAAACATCAATGATGGACCAGCTGATCTTGAGTAATCATCGCTATATCTTGCAAGACCAAGTATCGTTGTGGCAACGTCAATGTCGTTATGACAAACCTCAATCTCTCGTCCATCAAGGTCATATGTGGCACTTTTGAATGACGCCATAATACCATTATTGACAAAACCAACTCGATCACCAATTCCGTAATCTGTATTATCTAATTTTAAAAGTCTAACCTTCGACTTCAATAAATGCCTCAGCAGGTAAGAAATACCTGCTTGTATCCTGAACTTGTAATTCAATTCTCCCATGCTCGTTAAGTACACGTGCGTCATAAGAATAATACTGATAATCACGTACCGATTCATCTTTGAGAACCGGTGCGTCCATGTCGAATGCGGGATCAGATATGCGTTTGAACATCCTTATTATATTTGTTATCGTTTAACACGAAAACCACATCCTGCTACCAGACTAGCGGTTATATCTTTTCTTTTTCACCGGCCAATGACGCTAATTTTTGATTTGCGGCTTGATTTATTATTTTACTAACGTTTGCAGGCATTATTTCAGTGCTGGGAAATTTTACTGGCTGAGGTTTTCGTCGTATTAATCGTGCTAGTCTATCCTTGATTGCTGAAAATGCTTTGCTGGCAACATCACCAACAGCGCCAATAGCTTTTTCACGAACAACGTCAATAGCTTTCATTCCTAGTTGCTTTGCAATCGGTATTGCTTTTGGGGCTATCCTTCTAAATAAACCCTGAACAACATCGCCGAGTCCATCTCCGTAGAATGTTTTATATGTAGGTAATCTCGAATTTATCACCCTGACCAAAGTTGGTCCACGTTGAGCAACATGTATGATCATCTTATTACAGTAATTATATCTAACTGTTTAATCACTTTGATAATCATCGGCGATTTCATTAATGACCGATACACGTTAATATCCATGATACCGCCTGTAAATAATCGTTGACAAATAGCAACTGCTTCATTAATGATTTCTAGAGAATTATTACCGGCTAGTTTTCCACCAATCAGAATTTCTAATCGATCAACATTGGCAAGAACATTATTTGGACATGGAGTAATAAGACCACTTCCAGTTGTACTTGTATTAATACCACTTCCAGTTGCGCCAGGGACGTCTTGATATTCTTCTTCCTCAATTATTGGTCTGATTACCCTCCGCGGTGATTGTTGATGTTGTTTTATTGTTTCATAATATTTTATTTTATAAATGCATTTATCATAATGAATATCATCTCTTTGAATACGTTTAACTCCGTAGTATATGAGATATATCCAGTTGTGCCATTTATCATTATTTATAATTTCTCCAGCATAATCGGATTTCAGATAATCTTTTTTATTATAAAAACTTTCCACGGCAAATTCAGGTAAATCTTCTTTGTTATTAGATCTTATGAATTCAATAGGTCTTGGGAAAAATTTATTGATCATCTCAATCCTGGTGGTTCTTGGTTTTACTGCTTCTAGTTTTGTATATGTTCTTTTATATCACCTAATTCATCATGAGCTTTGTCAATACCCTCGAGTATTTCTTGAGTTGGTTGAGCAGCAGCTATTTCGGCAGGAAGTTCTCGTAGAATTTTTTTTTTTTCTTAGTTCGCTCTGCTATTTTTCCGATTGCTTCAGCGGTTTTCTCCAACGTGGGAAGAAGACCTTTAGTAGTCTTTGTGACAGGTTTAAATAATTCTTCTGCACCTTCTGCAAATTCTACTTGAGACTCCTGACGAGCCTGTAATTTTTGTTTGACAGCATCTCTCACGGGCAAATATTTCCTGACTGCCTCTAGTCGTTCTCGAGCTAATCTAGCTGAGTAAGCTTCACCAATCATTACTGATATAACGGTAATTTAATTACAGCAGCAGAGAGGGTGGACTGACAAAAATTACGCGCACGAGCACATAAACGAGCACACATAGCATTTACGAACAGAGGTGTCACAAACGAGTAACAGCGTAAATAACCCACGTAGAGAGAATCTCAATTCGGTTAGAGGTTCTGGTTTAGCGTTATTGACCCTATATATGTTTTGCCTTATTTAGTATGATTTTCATGTTTAATATATTTGGTTCGAACACTAATTTGTAGGGTCCACCCTCTCTGCTGCTGAACAACAATACCTTAACATTTCTTCCAGTACGACGTCCAGACTACAAAACTTTATCTTACGGACATGCTGATATCACCCAGTATAAAAAAAGGGAAGACTTCCAAGAACGACACTTAATTGCGAGGACAGACGTCAAGAAAGATGAACCACTCTGCGCAGATGAAAAAATTGAAATAACAAATATCACTGACCTCTTTCACCACCATACCGTCACAGCAAAGTGAGTCTAAAAAGGAAAACGATTCATTGACCCAAATGAGTAGTTTAGCATCCAAATGACTCAGACATCGACTTCAGGAAAATTTAGGACGATAATTTACACCTACACGGTGAAATTTAAAGACTTCGCTTCTGACGTTCCACCCGAGGAAGTAGCATGTTTCATTACGGACGTATTTGAATCACTGTTAGAAGAATTCAAACGTCAGAGCCATGTGAAAGATAGAGGTTGTTTGAGCCTATCTACGTATCACGACAGTTTGAACTCTCCTGTATGTCTCTGATTTAGTATACTTGCAGAATTAACTTCTTCCAAACATTGGAGTGCTATTGAAGACGTGCAGACGTTGAGAGAAAAATTTGATATCACCGATGGAAAAGTGACCATTCATATGGCATACGGTGTACTTCCAAGGGAAGAAGACATTGACCGCACTTGATCTGCTTATCGATAAGTGTACCTAGCACGATGAATACACCAATAGATCTACGAATGAAAATGAATTTCGTTACTGGAAACATCTACGCTGGGACACAAGTGGTAGCCGACTAGATTTAAACAACGTTTGTGACGGATAAAAAGAGAAGATCGTTTGTTTCTTGTGTTAGCTTTTTCCTAAATATGGACAGTAATTGTAGCATGAAAAAATGTCATTCTTTTATGAAATGTAAATACGTTGTTTATGGGGTTTTTTTTGTTCAATGGCATGAACTTTAAGTTTTAAAAGTAGTTTCTAGAACCAAGAAATATATAACTTGTAAATAGTTTTGTTCCATGTCCAAATTTTTATGTACTAAATTAATAGTGCTTAGACCAAAGCACAGGCCAAAAGCCCATGTATATAATTGAATAAATGTTTTGTACCCATACAATAAACTTTCATTTTGGAGTCTCTGTTCTATCTGTGAGTCGTCTTTGGAACATCTCTGTCCTTTTTTCTGTTTGTTTCCATCTTTGTTTGGATGCGTATTTGTGTGTTTCTGTATGTCTATATTAGTCCCTATCAACCCTTTGTCCTAATAAATGCATTTCACCCTATAAATAGCTTTGACCCTATAAACCCCATGATGTCACCAATGTTCAATCCCCATCGACTCCCATGTGCCATTCCCATTTTAAATTCCCACTGTCTGACAAGTGCCATTCCCATGTTAAATTCCCATTGACCTTCGAGTACCCTCTAAACTACTTTTGGATTTGCTATCATACACTTGCACCACATAAGACGTGGTCCATGTGACAAGTGGCTGCTGAAGTGATGTAATCCGTCAGTTTGTACGAATGCTTTGCCAACAGTATTTGCAGTGATTTACTCATTTATTGAGTTCAACTACGTAATACCATTCTCTTTCTATTCCTCGCCTTCTTGTTTATTCAGCATACATGTTCCTCCATACGTGGTTCGTTTGTGTACCATATATTTGTTGCTGTACCGTGTTGTGTCGTTGAAGAAATATAAATGTGCGCGGTGATTAGATATTTTTTGCCGGCAACAAAAGACTCCTTGAGTATGTATATTCCTTTGTATTTGACACCTAGCAAAACAATTAAAGATATGATATAAACAGGTATTTGTAATAATGGTTCAAAATGATATACATCACAAACGGCTAGATGACGAGACGTATGGATTGATTGATGAATAAAAGGAATTAGATATAGACGGATTATTTAAACATTTAGCTTTATTTTAGTATCATCTAATTCATGCATAATTTTGTCCATACATTTGTGTATACGTATGTTGGTAGAGATTTTACTTAATGTTGTCGATTACATTTCGAAGTCCAACAAAGGAGAATTTATGAAAACTGAGTTGAAAACGAACATAGACCATATTGTCACTGAGGCATATTTCCTTTAATAATGGAGCGATACGTGTTTGAAAGCAACTTTTCATGAGATGTTACGTATCAGTTCTCTATATGTTTTCCAAGCAAGGTTACAAAAACATAAAAATATCGTCAGATAACAGTAATATCATATCTCGTAGAATGACGGTACATACGATGCAATTAATACCATACTTTCTTAGAATGACTGTGCGGCAGATACAATTAATAACATACATCGTAGAGTGACTGTACAGCAGACACAATTAATACCATACTACGTAGAATGAATGTACAGACGATGCAACTTATATCATAGCCATAGAATGACTGTGGAGCCGATACAATTACATACCTCATAGAACAGATTTACAGGCGATACAATTAATAGGATGCCTCGTAGAATGAATGTACATACGATAACATTAATACCATTCCTCTTAAAAGGACCGTACAAAGCATGTAGATATATACATAACACCTCATTCAGCAATTACTGTGTCCATTGTGGAAACAGAGGCGGGCTTGGAGATGATGATAAAGGAATACATGAACAAGGGAAAAAGGAGGTGAAGGAAATAAGTTAATAAAGATACCCACCTGTTTGTGTTTTCAGTGACCCTGTGATATTTACATAGACCTTTTGCACAGCGTCCCATTGACTCACTTCCCATCTAAACGACACTCCATTCCTCACAAGAGAGTCCAAATCATCGTTAGTGGTTTCCATCTCCAGCTGAACATAATCATAGGCTAGCTTGTTGCTGACTCTACAGTTGTAGATGCACCTTTCGAAAAGAAGTAAAATTTTGTAACAGTCCTTGGTTCATCGATCCCCTTTTACATGACATTCTCATATTTGTGCACAAATAGAGATAAGAAAACTTGAACAAAAAATGTGCTCCGAATTATTGCTATTTTGTCCCAAGAGTGTATTAATTGTAACACAGTGCTACCCAAATTACTTCCACCAATTATAAACTGTTTTCCTATATTGTATTTTAAATCAATCAATATCTTTTTCGGGTAATTTAGGTTAAAGCAACTGTACAATTTGTTTTGTAATTTTTCTAGTTGTACAAAGACATTTTTAGGCCACATGCACAATTTACATAGTACCATCTCTTGTAGGTGTACAATAACATCTCTAGATCACATGTAAAATTTCAATTATTACGATCTCGTGCAGTGGTACAATAATATCGCTAGGCCAAAACTAGTTGTAGGGAATTGCTCGAAATTAGACAACTGGGCAGAATGTGATCGCTAGTATAGCTATGGAGTTCCATAGAGGTTCCTTTGACATATGGGGACTCCGGCCGGACTTCTCCTTTTCCTCGCAAAGGCATGGCAATTAAGAATCATGCTTTACATGCAGTAATATGTTGACTGGGCTTATTCCATTCATCGCAAACTTAGTACGACATTGATACAACTCTAATCCATGATGTGCGTGATTTACGCGCAGTAAGGGTTTAAACTCGTCGAGTGGTGGCTGCTGTTTCCCACACGAAGCTCAATTAAGAAGTCGGCGTATGCCGAAAGTAACCAATTGTACAAGTCCGAATGCCCGTATCTTATTCCATGAAGGAACAAACGTAGTCTTGCCATGCTTCGTCAACTTGTCAGTATGAATAAGATTTGAAAAACTGACATAAGCCCTAGTACAAATGAACAGGGTATGGCACCACTTCCTTGAAAAGAAAACGGAGAAAAACACAAACATTTTCATGAGGATAAGAAAGGATTGTGTGGAAGAAGATTTAAGAGAAGAGAGTAAAATAGAGAACTCACGGGGACAGAAAAAAACTGCAGTATTAAGGGGAATATGAGGATGCATGTCAGATTTAGACACATAATTTTAGGTTCACTGTTAAAAATAGGCGTTCCTGCTGCTGGATGAGGACAATGATAAACGCTAGCGTACCTGGATATCGTCGTTAACATCTCACCAGTCTGCAAATTGTCTCATCAAAGACATCATTTAACGGCCATTCTGATTGTCATCGACATCTTTCATAAAATATATTACATTCAATCATTGCAAAGTTTTGGTTACATTTTTGTGTATGTCCATATCTTCCTCAAAAACTAAAACTTAAGTCAATTATACCTCATTGTGATAGCCTGTTTGTGGGCATAGCACATATATACCTATGTGTAAATCTACTTAGTCCTTGGGTATCATAACTCACTCAGTCTCAGTGATGATGAGTTTGAAAAAATAAGAAGAATATTTAGGGGTTTTTAGGTTCTCACTTTTTATCTTTATTTGTCCTATCTTCTACATCTATTGATGTTTCCTTCATTTTTGTGTATCGAATAGAAGGGATTTTTTCCTTCACATCCTACGTAAGGTAAACAAAACAGTGAGATCGCCAGTCTTGACAAGCATACGGTTCCAAATACCCAAATCCAGGATGAACTTCATCAGTAGTGTTGATCCCAGATGAGCGCAGCACGATAACATGTTCAATGTATGAAGTCGAAATCTGGCCTATAAATCAAGCCATTCAATAGAATTAAAAACATAACTTCAAAGGCAGTTCTAATAAGCAACTCCCTCAGCGTGACGCACTCTCTGAAATTAGACAATTCTTCTAACTGAGAAAATCGGTTTAAAGAAACAAACCCAGGACTTTAAACGCTGGACCAAAACACTTATCCTGCGGAATTCATGTGAGTGCCTTCCCAACTTGACAGTTATGGAAACGAATGGGCCAATACAAGAGCAAAGATTAAGCTTAGCGTGCCCTGTGCCCAAACTTTTGTCATGCATCATCCAGTATATTTAATCAACAAATTGAAGACAAATGCCAAAGGGAATGAGACATCACTTCAAAAGGACGCAGACTCTATCACCTTTCAAAGCAAAAGCAAGGAAATGTCAGCGACCCAATACAGGTAAGCCAATATGACACCGATACAGACCAATAACTCCACCCTGTAATATGCACCATAACCAAATAATAAATAAATCTGATCTAAATCCCTGTTTCACCTTGTACAAATTTAGCACTATTTCCCCAATAACCGAATTTAGCTAAAGCTATACTAATATAACATGCAACCTCCTTCTATCGCTTTATCCTACAATACCTCTTTTCCTGCCATAGGTATCAGAGAATTGCCGGGAAACTAATCCAATTTAAACTGCACCGTAACAATCACGTATACTTGATAATGTTGTCAAAATCCCAAATCCCTCTGTCTGCGTGAGTTCGAGTCCAGGCTCGGCTAACGTGGGTACGTGAGAAAGCCTGCCAGTAGCTTCTCGTGGGTCGGTGGTTCTTCCCGGGGTTTTCCAGGGTTCTTCCTCCACCATTAATACTGGCCGCCATATATAGCCTATCTTGTGCTGAAAAATGGCGTTAAACCCTATAACAACAACAACAACAACAAAATCCCAAACCAACAAGCCCCGCTACACAAGGTGGCAAAAATTGCTTCATTTATAACAATACAACAGGACCAGCTAAGCTAATCCGAAACATGTAAGGATATAAGGTGGTCCTAAGCCCAGACACTCAGACACCGCCATACATGGTGGTAATATTTGGATTCCTAAAGAGGTAATTAACGGTAAAGTATGCTAATCTAACTTCAAAATTAATAAGAATATTTAGATGGTTAAATCTCCAGCTCACCAGAGCGTACAGCACAATACAGTACTGGATTATTAACAAATCCAAGAACGATACAAGTAAGCCAGTGCACCAGTATGTATGCATGAATAAACAACCCCATAAATCAGGCATTATACGATGGCCATACAATCAAACCACCAGGCCCAGCCACACCATGTACCTATAACGAATTTAAGGGAAAATTCTTGTGTTTTGCAAAGCATCAGAATTTGTTTGATAAACGATCTTTGAGCAGCGCCCAAAAGAGTACCTGACTGTACTGAAAGTTTTCACCTTTCAAACAACAATCCCGCCCCCCCCCCCCACTTCTCTAGAGCCCTGTTTCACAGTAGCATCTAAAACGTTTATTTATTTATTTCAACTGTAGTGTGATGCATTGGAGAGAGAGAGAGAGAGAGAGAGAGAGAGAGAGAGAGAGAGAGAGAAATCGTACTTGATAGCTATTGGAACTATTTCTCCTGGTACAGCCTTCAGGACTTTTACCGCTATGGAAAAACGGTTTCTCGTAATGTTAAGCACGACGTTTCTAATAATTTTAAACACGAACAGTGTCC
The DNA here is from genome assembly GCA_016617855.1 of Megalonaias nervosa. Lineage (NCBI taxonomy): Eukaryota > Metazoa > Mollusca > Bivalvia > Unionida > Unionidae > Megalonaias > Megalonaias nervosa. The sequence continues at coordinate 6,622 of JAECUM010002975.1, read as the reverse complement.
AGATATTTTCGCGAAGAAACGTATTGGTAAATGCGACAGATTTGTTACCAGCACTCTGATCTGTGATTGGGCAGTTTTCTTTCACACCCCGAAAATCCGTTTCATTTAGGCTGATATCCGCATCATCTTTAGACATCAGAATAGAACTACTTGAAATTTTTGTCAGGTACGCTAGAAGTGTCTCATCAGTCGCATTATTAAGAAAATAGCATCGCCAGCTGTAATTCATTGAACTATTGCTGATTGCTGTTATGTTTGTAACTGGATCATGCGACAAACTTGCATTGACAGTGGAAGTTTTCTCAGAAAGGTATGGAACAATAATCGTCAAACCACCGACAATCTTAGCCAGAAGGCTAGGGAGCTTAAAATTGACATATATATAGTCTCTTAACCAGTCACCGGAGGAATAGCTTTCACTGAGGACAACCTTGTAGGGCTGTGTATGTGGCGCTACAGACTGAGCTGGAAAAATGAGGACCTATTTCTTTGGGAGAGCGAATGGAGGATTGTACTTAAGTGTCTCTGCAGTGTTCATGTATATATTCCATTCGTACACTGCAGTTCCGTTTTTACACAGATATGTTGTTTCCACTAAAGACGCCACCTATATGAAGAAAAAGTAAACAATTAAATTTAAAGCGAAGTATTGGTAATTCATGTTTCATTTACTTTTGTCATTTTTTTGTCTTGTTAGAATCTTACCAATTATTAATATTTAAGCACCGAAACTTCCCTGTCATGAAACTTGCCAATACAATAGAAGGCTAAAATTCATCAATATTGTTGCAACAATGCCTCAGTCTTACACATGAACAAATACTAAAGGTTTTGATTCAATTGTTCTGGAAAATGTAAGAGATGAGTACTTTTAATAACCCAACCATCGTAAATAAATGTTCTAAAATGTTTGAAAATAATGGTCTATGTATAATTAATAAAGAAAACACCGTAATGAAAGTCATTCAACAAATGTTTCAAACTGTACCATAGTTCCAGGAATAGGTCAGCAAAGAAAGAAATGACGGTTACTGTGTCCTAGATTTCCCATAGTGACAGAGACACACTTATGTATAATAATTTGTGATTGTTGCAGTAACAGTATGGAAAGGTAGTCATGCACTCTGCAAACAAGCAAAGCACCAAATATATCCTGTAGAAATTGACATAAATGTCATGCATTATTTATGTAAAATGATTAGCTTAATTGTAATGCAAATTTAAATCCTAGTCAGTAAAACCACTGAAGACATCACACTTTACCTCCAATGAATCGGTGACATATGTCCAAATTGGTGTCTTGATGTTCTTGAATGGTTCGTCGAAGAAATATGGGATAGCAAAACAATCTTTATAGACTTCGACTGTCAGGTTCAGGTCCATAGATGACAAATTGTTAAAGCACATCACATATAATTTGAAAATGACATTAGTTGAAAACTTATGCTGAGCGGTGATGTTAGAAACTGTGTCTACCGTACCTATCATGGATACGTTAGTCTCGCCACCAAAGTTGAAGACGCATGTAATATTCGCCAATGGAAGATCTTTTTCAGAATCTAAAACAACGCTAATGACGGCCGATCCTGTTGAAAACGGAATGTAATTCGATTCGTTCAGAAGATGGATGTTATTCACTGGATTAAGTACAAAAACAGGTTCAAATTCAATGTAATTTTTATCGAGATTCCCTATAAATAACGAACAATTTACTAAGGCTGGATCAATGGAACCATCCGCAATAGACTTATAAATCCCAGCTAATCCGTATGTAAACGACTTTTGAATCGAGGCCAAAGATGGTGAATTTCCGTCGATGGTAATAGCTGACAGATTGGTAACATCCAGATTCAACGAAGTTATTGTGAAGTTTTCGTTTAGAAAAGACACATTGCTCGAGATCGGACCCATTGGTACCAAAGCAGACCCATCTATTATTAGTGTGTAATTCATGGTCTCGTTGTAGAAATGAATCGGGTTTTCAATCGTGTAAGTTATATTATTTACAGAATAGACAGCCCTTATTTCTATAAATTGTTTTATTGGGTTGAATATATTAATGTAGTTTGAAACCTCAGTCTCAAAATTGTAGATCCCAGTTTCGTGTAATGCATAGGTAATAGATGTAGACCGAACTGAACCACTGCAATATCGTGCAACTATCCATTGCGTGGTATTTGAAGTGTTCATTTGATTAAGAATAAATGTGACATCAGATCCAAGAACAAGTGTGAAATCCAGAGTGAAATTATTGTTGGCCTCTACGTAGTTGCAGCTGCTACAGTTGTTGAGGTCTAAACCTGGTATCGGCTCCTCCAATGCAATGACCACAACATCCGATACATTGTTCAGGGGATTTGACACGGTGACATTTATCTGATAGAGGTAAGGATGTGGTAGAATACTGGAATCAAAAGATACAAAATTTGACCCGTTCTTGCCTTCGAAAGTATTAATGTACGAAACATTGAATGTCAGGTTTGATCTTTTTGCGACATAGAGATTAAGTGTAACATTTGGAGCGGGATAAATAATGGCGACGAAGTCTACGTCGGTACCATTTCTGACGTCAAGACCCTCTATTGCATCACCGAAGTACAACGTTTCATTATCCGAGATCAATATCCAATCGCTGTGACAAGTAATGTATACCTCATAGAAATTAGGCAGTGTGTATTGGTACGTATAAGTCCATGCTGAGCTTATATTGGGTAGGTTGGTCATAGATGCAATACCGTCTCCAAGGTCGTTAATGCATAACGCTGTGCCGCTGTTGTTTTCAAAATCGACGGTCAGTTTTAGTCCATTATTCACTCCATTGGTTTCAAAAATTGTCGAATTGAAGACACGAGTTGCATCTGTCAAAGTAAACTTATAAATTATATTAAAAAACCTGTAAATATGTACATTTCTTTAAACAAAACGAATTGACAACGAATCTTCTTAACGAAACCACAAACATTTATACCTAAAACTATGGCTTTTTACCTCATTTTTAATATGCACATGTCATTATTTATTCGATCAACACGCATTACTAGTTGTGAGCCATGATTTTATGTTCTAGTAATGAAACAAAATAATTTCAACAGCTGCCTCTCCTTTGTTTATTACAAATATTTCTTCAAATATACGTTTAACAATGCCTTGAAAAATAAACAGCAATGAAAATAGAGTGGGGACATCTATAGCTAGCATTCATCTCTGTAACTTATGTGGGAATTAATCGTGCATTAAAATGGTAAAAATATAGTTTCTGCAGCTTTAAATTCAGCATCTATGTAATGTCCAGTATAAAGCTAAAATGTATATGTAATTCAGCATGGACTGTCCGTTCGGCCTTTTGTATGTAATATCTATTATGGCCTACAGTCCAAGATATAAGCATAATGGTGTACAATAATGAGACAAAATCCGCTGCTCCATTCATTCTAGACAGATGGAATTTAATAACTATTGGCACAATGGACTAGTCGCTAATGAATATTCCTTTGAAATGTCATACGCAAAATGGTGTTTTATGCGTGATATTATGACTAAAGAATATCCTACCCTAGCGCACCTTCCACAAATTTCTGCGATCATATCTGTCCCTTTTTACCACATATGTATGGTTTGTATATATGTCATTGTCTTGGATCTAGCTGGTACAAAAGATCTGTGCCGTATGAAGAGATATACCATTGTGAATGAAGTCGCAACTAAGTTGTTTTCTTTGTCTGCAGACGTATAATTTTACAGGTGAATGAAAAAAGATGTGTCAGTTTGGAGAAAGAAGAAAAGCTATAGTTGAGACAGACAAATCAAGAAAGAGTTAACGCCTTACAGAATATAACATCCCTAGTCATTTCCGTATATGGGCATAGCATACTAGGCTGAAAATATCATTTTAAACATTAGGTCACTTGTCTCATTTGTTTCGGCTCATTTTATTGGTTATATTTTAACTGGTGAACTTGCCAATTCTTCTGTATATGGGTACGTAATCCCTACACTTCTGTGTAACCTACCATCATCTGCACGGATCGATGGAAGGTTTTCATATATGATATTGCACGAGGATGAGTATATAACAACAAAAGGCTGTAAATTCTGATAGAGTCCCAGTGATGTGTAAGATGGGGAATTAATGTTGAGAGATTCTACGGCGGAGATAAAAAGAGCATGTATTAACTGTCTAGTTTGCAAAATACATCAACAATCTCGTTAATGGAGAAGGCTTGAACGCAAGATAGAACAAGACATCAGTTAGTATCTTTAGAACGAAAATGCATGATATTTACTAGCGATTTTTTCAACAAATGTATTTATAAATGAATCAATACGTAAATAAATGTACTTATAAATGAATCAATACGTAACTAAACGTACTTATAAATGAATCAATACGTAAATAAATGTATTTATAAATGAATCAATACGTACATAAATGTACTTATAAATGAATCAATACGTACTTAAATGTACCTATAAATGAATCAATACGTAAATAAATGTACTTATAAATGAATCAATACGTACATAAATGTACTTATAAATGAATCAATACGTACATAAATGTACTTATAAATGAATCAATACGTACATAAATGTACTTATAAATGAATCAATACGTACATAAATGTACTTATAAATGAATCAATACGTACATAAATGTACTTATAAATGAATCAATACGTACATAAATGTACTTATAAATGAATCAATACGTACATAAATGTACTTATAAATGAATCAATACGTACATAAATGTACTTATAAATGAATCAATACGTACATAAATGTACTTATAAATGAATCAATACGTACATAAATGTACTTATAAATGAATCAATACGTAAATACATGTACTTATAAATGAATCAATACGTAAATAAATGTACTTATACGTAAATAAATGTACTTCTAAATGAATCAATACGTAAATAAATATACTTATAAATGAATCAATACGTAAATAAATGAACTTATACATGGATCAATACGTAAATAAATGTATTTATAAATGAATCAATACGTAAATAAATGTACTTATAAATGAAACAATACGTAAATAAAAGTATTTATAAATGAATCAATACGTAAATACATGTATTTATAAATAAATCAGTATGTAAATAAATGTATTTATAAATAAATCAATACGTAAATACATGGCTGGATATATAGGAAAGAATATAATGTTGTGAGTTGCTGATATTTTTTTAACCATATTTTACCTTATAGCTATCCTGGACGACCAACTATATCAGGTTGTATTCTTACAAGAACGATATTTTAAATATAGCAGAATTATGAAAGAGGGAAATACATTTCTTTTCATAATACAATAGAATCTTTCATTACCAAAAATAGGTTGTTACTGATACTATATAATATAGCAAAAGAAAAAGTAGAGTCTATGACTAAATATCCCACTACAGCTGAAGCGTTTGAAGCGTGTGCAAAATTTGATATTTTACCGGATGTCCCAGCTGTATAGCGAAGACATAAAAGAGAACATCTAAAAAACATATTTTGGGCTATTAATATAGGAATGCAATCGGAACAGTATTTGTTTCAAAATATGATATACCTTAAAGCAGAAAAGAAGCAACGCCAACATATGAGGAAATTAATAATGGCTGTTGTCGAACATAAATAACTCAAAAGTAGAGACATTACGTTTGAAATTATTGGGTATTTACGTCAGTCTGCGTTCATTTTGTCATTGTACTCAGTGGGATTATTTGAAGTTATTTACGCGGACTCCTGCCTGAAAGATATTTTGGTATGAGGGTCCTGAATTGGACTCGCTTACATTTTTGACAACGGTTGATTTATAATTTTCTTCTCCAAATGGTAGTATGCGAGTTGATGGAGTACTCAGCGATGGATCTTTTGAGCCTACTTAGGATGGAATTGACTTAAGACACATTCTCAACAAGTTTTATTGAATTATGTTTTAAGAATTATTCGCTAACGCGCCGGTTTATTAACAAAACCATCGTGCAGTATTTCAGATCAAGATAAATGACGATCAAGTCTAATTTGTCTTCACTGTCAAACAGGTAAATGTCCGCTCTCTCTCTCTCTCTCACACACACACACACACACACACACACATATATATATATATATATATATATATATATATATATATATATATATATATATATATATATATATATATAACGCAACAAATGGAAAGGTGACCGCCTTGATAAATATAAACTAATATTATGAATACTGTACAACACGTATGCTGGTGTTATGTACTCATCCTGGAACTCAACCAAATCTTAAATGTGGAATCGGAGTCAAATCAGTTAATCAAGTCTGGCGTCCATGTGGATCTGTTTGTAAATAGTATCAGGCGCGTGAATCGCTAGCACTTGTGACTGCAATAAACACCTATAACTGCACAGACAGATACAGAAATAAACGAATAATAGATAGGATTAAAGCAATTGCAGTTTCTGATTCAGCTAAAATACAAAACCTAAAATACATTAATCACGGATTTTTTTAATTAGGAAACCCATCCATGTATATAAGCATGCCTACCTTGCTTCTGTTAAAGCAAATCGCACAACAGCATGGGATGTGAATACCAAGTCGCATGCAAAAATCTGACATTTTC
>JAECUM010002974.1:0-38287 GCA_016617855.1 Megalonaias nervosa | reverse complement strand
AAAAACGTTCTTTTCTTATCGCTGCTTGCACGGTTGTAATGACAATGAAACATTACAAAAGCATTTGCATTACTGTAGTGACGTACAACGAATAACGATGCCGTCCAAAGAAAATAGTTTATTGCAGTTTGTCAATCACAATCACAAACTAAAAATTCCTTTCGTTATATACGCTGATTTCGAATGCTTACTTCAGCCTGTACTTGGCGTAGAAAGTAATCCTGACCAATCGAGTACAAGAAAAACTCAAAATCATGTTCCATGTGGAGTAGCGTACGAGATAGTTTGCTGTACTGATTCGAGATTATCCAAACCAATTAAATTATATCGTGGTGAAAATCCGGCTGTTTGGCTTCTCAAGCAGTTAATTGGCGAAGTTGATAACATATTTAATCGTTTAAAAAGAATAACTCCAATGATAAAACTGACATCTCAACAAGAATCTGATCATGAGCAAGCGGAATTTTGTCATATTTGTGAAAAAGCTTTTGACTCGCCTGATAATAAAAAAGTACATGACCACTGTCTTTTGACCGGGCAGTATCGTGGAGCGGCTCATGATCGGTGTAATTTAAGGTTTCACGCTCCAGATTTTATTCCAATTGTTCTTCACAACTTCCGAGGATATGATAGCCATATTATCGTAGAAGCTTTTGGTGATCCCGACATAATATCTCGTTTAAAACTTGATAACGTAATCAAATGCATTCCAAATAATTTTTAAAAGTATATGTCAGTTACTTTAGGTAAGTTGCGTTTTATTGACAGCCTACAATTTATGGCGGCATCATTGGATGAGCTGGTAAAAGGTTGTAGCGAGTTTGATAACTTACAAGATTGTTTTGGAGATAAATATAATCTACTGACTAAAAAAGGAGTTTTTCTGTACGAGTATCTCGACAATTGGAGTAAATTTGATGAAACTTCTCTGCCTAGCAAAGACAAATTTTATTCTCAACTTAAAAATGAAAATATAACTGATGATGAGTACAAATATGCACAAGATATTTGGAATAAATTTAACTGCAGAACATTTGGTGATTATCATGATTTATATTTGAAAACAGATGTTTTATTACTAGCAGATGTTTTTTGAAAGTTTTCGTCGAGTAAGCTACAGCAATTATGGACTAGATCCTTGTTGGTATTATTCTGCTCCCGGGCTGTCATGGGACGCTCTGTTAAAGTTTAGTAAAGTAAGGTTAGAATTACTGACTGACGTTGATATGTTCAATTTTATCGAAAAAGGTATCCGAGGCGGTATTAGCGTTATAACAAAGAAATATGCTGAAGCAAACAACAAATACTTGAAAGAGTACAGTCCTAAGCTTTCTTCAAAGTATATAATTTATCTCGATTGTAATAATTTTATGGTTATTCTATGGCAGAACCAATGCCTTTTGGTGGATTTCGTTGGATTACGACTGAACAATTTCTATCGGAGACAGAAAAGAAGATACCTGATGATGTTTCGTATTTCGTTGAAGTTGATCTCGATTATCCAACTTGGCTACACGATTTACACAACAATTATCCTTTCTGTGCGGAATCAATGATCATTAACTATAGTATGTTATCTCAAGAACAACAAGCGACAGCATCACCAAGACAAAATTCTATGGTAAAAATACTAGTACCAAATTTACTCAATAAGCGAAATTATGTTTTGCATTATAAAGTTTTAAAACAAGCAGTAGATGCTGGTCTTGTGTTGAGGAAAGTTCATAGAGTTTTAAAGTTTAATCAGTCGCCGTGGATGAGAGGTTATGTTAACTCAAACACTTCGAGAAGAGCTGTGGCGAAAACTGATTTTGAAAAAAACTTCTTTAAGCTTATGAACAATTCCGTTTTTCTTAAGACGATGGAAAATATTAGAAAACGGGTAAATATCGAGCAAGTTAATGATATCAATCGCAGAAATAAACTTGTGACAGATGATGATTTTGTTAGTATGAAAATTTTTAATGAAAGTCTTGTCGCGATACAAAGAAGAAAAACAAATCTAGAACTAAATAAGCCAAGTTACGTTGGAGCTTCTGTGTTAGATTTATCGAAGTGGCTTATGTATGATTTTCATTATAATTTTGTTAAAAATCAGTGGCCGTCAAGTAGACTATTGTTTACTGATACCGACTCGCTCGTGTACGAAATTGAATGTAAGGACGTCTATCAGAGTATATACGACAATCGAGATCTGTTTGATCTTTCCGATTACCCTCGTGACAGTAAATTTCATGACGACACAAACAAAAAGGTTATTGGTAAGTTCAAAGATGAAATGAACTCCAGCATCATCAAATACTTTATCGGATTGCGCAGTAAAATGTACGCCGTATTGCTAGACAATAATAAAATAACGAAAAAGGCAAAAGGTCTGCCTCGCGATTTTGTTAAAAAGTTTATGAAATTTGATGATTACAAGTACGCGCTTGACGGCGGCATTAGTTTTATAAGAGCAATGGCTATTCGAACAAATCATCATAAACTCGAAACAGATGTTATTATCAAACGCGGTTTAAGCAACTTTGATGACAAACGTTATTGCGAAAATGGAGTAGATACATTTGCACTTGGGTATTGTCATGATGATAGATCTATACTTGATATCGTATTCGACGGCTAGGGTATGAAATTGTATCTAAACTTTAGAAATAATGTTTGAAAATTTGACAGTGACAAATAGCTACAATAGCAAGATCAAATATCTAATGATGGACGGCAAACAGTTGACAGTTGAAATTAATAATGAAATATCAGGTATATGTTTTACCGCAGTTCGTGACAAGCTAAAACTTTCGCTTATCAGATCTGATGGCAGCGAGTATTTCAGTTACCTTGAACAATTGAGCCAGAAGTTATGGGCAGAATTTAAAAACTTTCATGGCCCGATAAGTCAACAAAAACATATTAAACTTACCATCGATATCGATCGGTCAAAAGTATATTTTAACGACAAAAAATATCCTCTTAACAAACCACAAATAAAAGATTTGTTTGAGTCTCGTCGCTGTGTGAGAGGTAAAGTAAAATTCTGTCTCTATTATCGTGATGATGAAATATTTCTAGTATCAACAGTTGAAACATTGATCATTGGTGACGAGGTATGAACAATGAAAATAATCTTACCTGTTCGCTAGGTGAAGATGTCCTCCTGAAGTGCAGCAGTGCAATGGCTAGAAGAAACATTCTCACCGCCTTTTATACTGCTGTTCTGGAAAACCCGTTTGGAAATTCCCTATCTTTTACCTGATCTAGAACATTCTAGAAAATCACGTGATTGAGTCATTCTGGAAATTCCCTATCTTCTGCCTGATTCTAGAACGTTCTAGAAAATCACGTGATTGAGTATTATAGAAATTCCCTATCTTTGCCTGATTTGAAAACAATTATCAAAAAAGTATGATAATGATAGGGTATGAAATTTGTGTGAACTTTATAAATAATCCGACAAATGAAATTTTGTGTGAACTTTATAAATAATATTGGTGAAATCTTCAGTAGTAGGGAAAAAGGCTGGTTATGGATCAGAGATCCTAAAATGCCCCCAAACAAATACGAATCGAGGGGTGGGTGGTGGTGGTGGGTGGTGGCGGATGGTGGTGGGTGGGTGGGTGGTGGCGGGTGGTGGTGGCGGGGGGTGGTGGCGAGGGGTGGTGGGGGGTGGCGGGGGGTGGTGGCGGGGGGCTCGATTCGTATTTGTTTGGGAGCATTTTAGTAGTCTCTGGGCCAGAACCAGCCTTTTTCCCTACTACTGTATTTTGATGTCAGCGTTCCCACTGAAGTTCATCAAGAAGACATTTTGTTTTTACCACATGATACTATTAAAACACGTAGACGTCAATCGCGCACATACAAATACGCGTTGACTGTCGTTCACGTTGCAAGTAGATATAAAGAAGCAGAACCACTGTCAACAAAAACAACATCTGAAGTTGCATCTGCGGTGTGGTCATGTCACGGCTGAGGCCTCTATTATCGTTTAGTGGATCGGTACAATTTCATATAATTATATAATAATGTACCGATCCACTAAAAACAGATAGAACGGTTATCTTGTCAATCCGAGACCTCTGTAGTAGTTGCAGAATCGGTACGTTTTTCATAATAATATATAATGAATGTACCGATTCTGCAATCGTAAAAACACCAGATAGAACATCCTACGCTGCATTCTGAGGGTTATACTTTATGTCCAAACATACTAAACCAATTATTGATGCTCCTGATGTGAAATTTTAGTATCTCGGTGTGTTTATCTGTAATAGTGATATCATCACCACCGTAAAATCCTTGAGCATCGTTGTAGTATTAGATCCAGCGCTGATCATCAGCGAAGTTTGATTTTGGCCACACAGGATAATTAAGTGTGTAATCCGATCTTGCAGCGTTGATCTTATTATTGGATATCAGATTCGCTCCAAATCCTTTATAAATTAATTTGATCTTCTCAATGATATTTCCGGTTGTTAGTTCTGATTTATGACGTCTCGTCTCGGGAAATATGCTGGACCAGTTCTTCAGCAGTTCGTTATTCAGATAATTGATCTTTATCGGTTATCATGTTTTCAATGAACTTTCTTAAGTCTGGTCCTGATACTGTCACTGCCGTCGTTGATAAGTCGTCAGGAACAATATCTGGTAAATTCAACATCGTCAGAAAACCCCTTATCGCGTTTAGTTTTGCACGTGGACTTATTTTATCCGATCGGAATATCGTAGCGTCAATCGCATTGCCGCTATTGAATTTGTCGACGATGACCCGCTGACTTCGTTTCAATTTTTTTGAATTATTATATAACTGCTCAACTTCATCCGCTGGGAATTTACCAACATCACACTGAAACATGTTGTTCAGGTATGATTTTTTTGCTTCGTAAGGTTGTAATTGTTCTCCATAAAAATCATGGGGATTATACTTGTAATAGATTGATTTATTTTCAACGATCTCGTTAGATTGAGCTTGTTTTATTCAATTACCAACGCTAGTCTTCAGGAATTCATCGACTGCTGGATTATTCTTGATGTCTTCATTGTTCGGTTTCTTGATGTTATTTTTCTTCCGCCAGGTATCATAATCATCCGGTGGAGTTTCAATGATCATGTATCCTGTATTCTTCATTAATCTCGGCGTGAAATACATTTTGGAATTATTCTCATCGATGATATCGCCGAGATATGCAAATCCGTATGGGAGTGATAATTCACCTGCGTTAGGACATCTTGATAATTTAATTTTGTCATCGAGTAATCGTTCACGATCAACAATAATTTTTGTTATCTCTTCACGAGTTATAGGAAGTTTGCCGTTGTTTTTTTGTTTTGTTTTTTTTCGTTGCTGAATAATGAATTTCGTTAACACATCGAAAGCGATGAACTGCTTGTTTCGACTGATCCTAGTTCTTCAGAAAACCGCTCATCAACGATACTGACTCCAGCTTCAAGTGTGTGGTTAAATATAACGACATCAACGTCGTCGAATGCAACATCGATGTTACTGAAGTCCAACTTCTTTTGTGCTGGATCAGTATCAGCATGATAGTATCTAACGCGATAACCGCGATGTTGTAGTTGTTTTGCTAAACTCTCCAAGGAATAATTTGTTCCGGATTTTTTGTGAGTGAATACATTTATTTTGTTTCCTAATTTTAACTGTTCTAACAGATTTATCAGGTTGTTCTTGTGTGATCTTTCAACGCTGATTTTTTTTTTCCATGATCTGGCTTATAATTGCTGATAATGAATTTCATTGATAACCGGCCCATTTTGTCCCTTAACAATATCAGATCACCTTCGTCAGCATCTGCGTCTAAGACGATTAATCGCTTACACATATTGACTAACCCAGCAAATTTCTCCCAGTGCTCTTTACTAAGTCGAACCGATGAAAACTGCTGTCTTCGAATTCCGTGCCACTCATCGACGATCAACACGTCTGGAACGCCCTTTATTCGTTGTAACGACTCCCACTGAATAACAACACGTCGTCGGTCATCTGGGTAAAAAATATAATATCTCCGGTGATATCAGCATATGATTCTATGCCGTAGTCTGATTTTACTTTTTCAGTAAATGTCTTTCGATAACTGATAACAGCAACAGATTGCAACGTCAACGACAGTCAACGCGTATTTGTATGTGCGTGATTGACGTCTACGTGTTTTAATAGTATCATGTGGTAAAAACAAAATGTCTGCTTGATGATCTTCATTGGGAACGCTGACATCAAAATACGCGTACTGAATCTTTTTAGGTGGTGGAACATATATTTGCCATATTGCCTATCGTGCTAACCACGCTGCAGCAACAGCACGTGAGACTTTTGCTGCTTCAGCAAGTTTACTAATCGCTGCTCTGCCCTTCCAATATTCTCGTGGGCTATAATAAACAGATTCCATTATAATAGGTATATAATTAATTACCAGCCCCTGCATTAGTTTACCCTTCATAGCAGATTTCACTAGAAAACTAGCAAGTTTTTCTCTGAGAGATTTATCAGGTATAGAATTTAACGCATGAATCAATTTCACATCTGCGAGATGCCGTTGTTGTAAATCTTTCTTTTTATACGCAACATCATGAACATGACACGCTTGATCAATCTTATTTATTGGATATCATGTCGAGTTCCAGGACCACAATAATTATAGCCAGGCAGATGTTTCTCACCAGGGTGCTTGGCCCAAGGAGTTCCTGGCAATTTTCCCAACGAAGTAGCGATATCACCACCTGTTTTCGTAGACTTGTCCGTGATTTTATCACGGGAGATAAATCTGTATTTGTCTGTACCACACTTTTCACACTTACCTGTTAGTGCGCGTTTTTTATTTTTTGTTATTATTGTTGGTAATCCACTGGTCCCACCAACGGTGGGGGTGGATACCTTGCATCGAACACAATATAGATTCATATTATTTATTATTATGGATATAATTAACTTTTCAGCGACCCGAAAACAGGAACCAGTCAAACATCACCCAGCGCTACCGAATTCTATCAGGATGATAATAATTGGGCCATCTGGAAGTGGTAAGACGCAATTATTGCTTAATTTGATAATGAGATGGCTCAAGTGGTATAAACTATATTTAGTGGCACCATCTGTAGATGATCAACGATGCTATGAAGTGCTTAAAGATTTTAATGAAAATGCAAAGTTGCTGGATGAAGACGGTAATGATATTATTGATTTTATTGCCAGCATTGATGAAGCGCCATCTGTAGATGACCTTGATGGACTTATTAATAATTTAGTAGTGTACGATGATATTACGCTGGACAAACAATCAAATCCAGCTCGGATATTTTCTCGAATTAGACATAAAAATACAGACTTGATTTATGTTACCCAACGTTATACACAAACACCTAAAGTAATCAGAGACAACTGTAATATTTTAGTTGTTTTTAACGGGCTGATAATCATACGCTGCAAAATATTTATTATACTTGGTGTTCAGTGGAGATGGACATGATTAAGTTTAAAAAAAAAAAAATTTCAAAATCACCCCGTTTGGTTTTATAACAATAAATTTACATGATCCTAGGTCGAGATATCGTAACGGACTTGATAAAATATTTGGTTAATTAACATCAGCAAAGAGGGTGAGACCAACAGTATGTAAGAGAATGGGGGTCTGTCTTAATAATATATAATTGAAACCATAATTTGTATCAAATAGTTGATATAATTGAGACCAAATTTGTCTTAATCCTAAAAGTGGTCTGTTCACCCTCTCTGCTGCTTGTCTGTATATGAGGCTGTCCATGTTAGATTGCAACGTCAGCATTGAGCAAATCAGCGGTAGACGTCAAGTGGTTAAATTATAAGTTACTTCAGGTGGTGGTGGAAGCCCATTCGAGTCGAAATATAAAAGATGCTATATTTTCCCACGTATGCTACCCAATGAATTCCACGTCCTGTTATTATTTTCAGTTGATGATGCCAGTTTCCCGCATTCGTGGAATCATCGATTTAAGTTCATGGTGCATTTAGATACGTTGGAAATGTTTTACTATCTTTGTCATCGAGAATAAATCAGATTAGCGAAGCAAAGACCGAAGACTACTCCCGCTACTGAGTCTTTTGGTACCACAGTTGCATAATCGTAGCCTCTGTCCTGTTTATTTTTCCACTGAAGGGCTTGAAATTGCCGATGGAGTCAAAATTTCTAATTTCCATGGAAAAATGGACACACGCTTTTTTTGGAAAGGGCTTGCGAACATGTAGTGATCAGCCATTTAGTTTTACAACGATAACTTAGCATAGTAGTATATTCAAAACGTGAAATGCTGAACATGAATAGTTTCTAGTTTTGACATAATAGAAATATTCATTAGCAAATATATTTGTTCTGCAAAGGAAATTGTGGCCGAACAATTTCAGTTATATCGTGGTACAGTTGCACACATACAAAAGAAAGAAATGCACAGAGATTGTCAGCTATTTAAGCAGAAATCAAAGTGGCCTTCGAGTCTTGTCAACATTTGTCAATAACATTTCTCCTACAGTCTCCCTTGTTGAGCTTCATTTTTCAGTGTTTTTATGTATATCTATAATTTTTTTATTAATAACTTTAATTTGTAGTTAGTATCTATAGCTAAATTTTGTGTACATGTGTCGGTTTTATTGTAAGATATTAAAAAGTAAAATTGTATTGGATCTATAAATAGATGCTTACATAGATGCTTACAATTATTAATAATAATATTATTAATAAAGATATTGATACTTTTGGGATTCTTTCACATTGGACGGGTCGGTCAGGTGGTTTATTTGAAGAATTACGTTATTTATCATTAATGGGTTAGCTCATATGGGTTCTTCTACGATGCTGGGGATCTGCAATAGGTAGCTAGGAGGTGCAAAATGCGTTTCGACATTTTAATTTTTTGTTATTGTAACTACAAATCTGCAGATGTCATTTATGTTTTGTGTAGACATGATTTGAGAGTAATTATTTACTTGGATTCTTCTGTGGAAATAAAAAGTGCTCTTTGGAGTACTATATTATTCTAGGACTATTGTGAATTATTCAAATCAGTTCTGGACAACGACACTTTTCCCCACCAGAACTGTTAGCCAAACAGTACATTCGAGAATCTGAAATTTAAACGGATCATTTGATTTTTTTTTACTTTCATAGACCTTTTTAAGGATTATCTTGGGATCGATTCACAATACTCTCAGTTCCTCTTAAATATCCATTTTATTAACTTTAATGATTAAATGGTTTGTTAAGTTTTACAAAACTTGTTTATTTTGTTCCTTTTTTTCTGCTCCTTAGCTTACAACAATAGAATCGAAACAGAAATGAGGGACTCGTCCGGGATACGAATTTTATAAATATTTCGGAGAACTTAAAAAATATTTTGAAATTTAAATATATTTTATTTCGGAATTATTCTTCACAGTCCCTGGTTTGTTGAGTATATGTAGTGAAACCAACATGCTTTCACAATGTCATCTACGGTAAAGAGTTTTGTTTCCAATCAGACCCATTAAGGATTGGAGTGTTGGAAAATGGATGAGGTGCAGGAGCTAGCCATTATTCTCCATCGACCGCTAAACAGGATAACATATTTTGTGGGAAACACTATTTTAGATTCAAGTGCTTTGGGTTTAATTAGTTAACCTGTGTCTGGCTATGAAATGAGAGACATAGTGTTGAAATTAAAACACCGAACGAAAATAGAGCTAAGCGAACTTCAACTTTAGAAAGACAATGCAGAGAGATGCAAGTTGGTAGTGAGGAAAGAGAGATGCAAATGAAGTTGCTAATACAAATTCAGAAGGAAGAAAGAGAAAGAGAAACGGAAAAGGGGCAAATGCAGAGGCAGATACAAGAAGAAAGGGAGATGCAAATGAAAATGGAAAAAGGGGAAATGAGAAAGAGAGGTGCAAACAAAATTGCAAATACAAAAAGATGAAAGCTATGGAAATGCAGTTGAAATTAAAATAGAGCTGGAAAGGAATAAGTACTCTCCTCACAAAAGTTAAGGTTTTTATGTTACCAAATTATTAGATGAATACCCTCTTTTAATGCAAAGATGTAGATCAATATTGTTTCCCCTTTTAAAAAAAATAACCGAGAAATAAAAGTGGTCAAGACAGCACTGGACCTTGTAATTACAGAGTGTACCTACTGGCAAAACACGTAAAATTGATGCTTCTCTGTCAGTAGAAGCAAGTACTGATTAGGATTTGGTCATGGAATTAATCTTGAAGAGTTATGAGTTTCACCAGAGGAATATCGACAGAGGATTAAGAATTGTAAAAATGCAAATGATAAATCCTATGTCGAATCTGCAGGGAAAAAACATGACAGTGGGATGCATCTTAAAACATTGATAAATATTAAGACGAACTTAGACAACTCTTATTAATCGAACTGTGTCAATAGTGACGTCAAGATTTACATTAATGAACACCATATAGACACTAAAGTAACCTATGCTCGTACGGCTGACAACTATTCCTTGGCTTACAAAGATTCATTTTTTCAGTTAGTTTTCCACTCAGTCGATGATTAGTAAGATACCGCCTCAATCCCAAGAGATTCTTTGTATATTTCAATCTGACACAACTTATGAGATTCAAACGTCTTAAAAGAGTGATTACAAATCCTTATCACTTCCTATGTACACTTATTGCAAGAAAATAAGGCGTGTTGTTTCTGATTGATATCAATTAAACATATGCAACAAAGTAAAGACAGAGCTATTCCTAATTCTATTATTTCTAGGAGGACGAGGTCACGGTCATGTGTTGTAAGCATCACATGTCTTGGGTCAAACAAACCACAGTCTTATTATATTATGGAGAATTATCAAACATTCATGTTGAACGTTTCTATATCACTTATTTGCGATTCTACCAATCCTATCCCGATTAAAATGCTACTACACGGGAGCTTGTTAGAGTCTTTTATTGTCAGGTACTTTGCCTTTACCTGAGGAATCTTTTTCTAAAGTATTCACGGAGTAGAATACGACTTTGTAATGTTCCCCTCTGTTGTGTTAATTTGTCATCAGACTTAGGTTCACCGCATGTGACTGCTGGAGCGCCGTCTTCGTTGCCCAAAGAGGGTGCTCATTTATTGCTATGCAATAAAGTAGTTGGAGAAATGGTTTTGATTAATCCACTTGTAACTGACAAGCCTTGTTTGGACCAGAAAGCATATCCTATTGATAAAACTGTTGATCTTATAGAAACAGAAATCCCTGATTTGTACCCAAGTTGTCGAGTTACTAGAGCTATGGTAAAGAAATAATGTTGATCAAAAAATTATTCCTTTAGTAGACATGGGCATTGGTCAGGCTTTTGATGGGGTCACTTTTCCTCCTCGTTTAGATGAAGCAAAATGTATTGATCATTATAATCCTCTTCTAACCACTTGCTCTCTTCTTTCTAATCAGGGTGAGAAACGACAATGACTAGTAGTCGAACAGGAAAAAGATCCTGAGATATCCTGGGTTTTTTCAGATGGCTATTAATGACGATGTATTGACAGAATTAGAAACACAAAATATGTCATCAAGTATAACCTATTAAAAGGATTCTGACAGATTCCACTTACGGACATAGCAAAAGAAATTTCAGCTTCTGCAACTCCAGATGGACTTTACCAATACAAGGTGATGGCATTTAGTATAAAAAATTCTGCCTCAACATTCCAGCGCTTAATCAACACGATAACATCTGGTATAGAAGGCTGTGACACTTGCATCAACGACATCATTATATACAGCGATACAAACAAACATAGAAAGATCAGCTTGAAAATATACGGAAATTTTTCGTCCGATTGAGTAAAGTTAATTTGACAATTAATTCAAGTAAAAGTGAAGTTTGCAGAGCTTGTGTCATTTTTTAGGACAATTAAGCCTGTAGAAGCTACGGTTAAAGGTCTGAATTCCCTGTGCCTATCAGTAAAGAAAATCTGATGCCATTTATCTTGCCAGAAAACCCCAGTTAAGGCCATTCTATCTTCATGTTTTTATCATCTGCCTTTATATTTAATTAAACCAAGTGATTTTTCCAGTTGCCGGGTTTGTAAAGAGCAAGAAAACACGTAACTTGTGATGATAGTCTGGCTAACTGACTAGGTGATCTATTGGGAATGTATTTTCATCATCGGCTGATATCCGGGTGATACTTGTGGAATCTTCTTAATTGCCTCTTTAACGTTATCAACTGCACTGGTGCATTTTGCAATCACAACAATTTCCTCTGCAATTTCTCTTATATCAATTTCGACCTCCGTAGTCTCATTTTTTCAAGCGTACATTAATTTCCATGGTTGCCCTCGTGTTTTTCTTAATACTTTGGTGCATATTGCTATCTTACGAATTTGACCCGATTCTTCTTCTGTTCCTGTTCCTAACAACTGGCTTTCTTAATATTCTCAATAGGATCCGCCGTTCCAGCAGTCTTGGATGCACTTTCGTTTGTTGGTTTAACAAACGGTGCAAATGGTCTTTCGACACTCAGAATGAGGTCTTTCCTTGCAATCTGTCTCGACTGAAATATGTCTTAGATTCGTTCGCGGTCATCTATATCTTCGCAAAGAAGTTCTACGTGTTCCAGAGCAGCTTTGTCGAGTCTGTCAGCATCCTGTGTTGTGACATCGCTGAAGGCTTTCTGTACTTCTGACTTTGAATATGTCTATCACGTGTGAAAGATTATTTAATTGGACTCCAACCAGTACGATAGTGATCGGACGTTTTGGTGAAGCAAATAACGACACAACTATACTGTCTCTGGGTGACCTCAGCAAACATATTCCGAAACTCATCTCAATAAATTTCTGCGACACACCAGTCCAATGAATGTTTGCGAGACCAAATCATCATCATGTTACAATTGTGTCGAATCACTATCGGCAGGTGTGCATATCGGTGTAAAATCACGTCAATGTTTTATGTCAACCTTGTGAAAAATAAATGTTTTTATATCTTTATATCAGTTTTTTGTGTTTAAGCATCACATCTTAGTACACAAAAAGTTTTTTGAGTTTTAATCAAGATCGTTATATGGTAGAAGCTTGCTGAATTTGTATATATGTCTGTTAACATACATCTTCTATAATACAACCGTGTCTTCATACTGTGTGCAATGTTGCATGAAAATTCGTGTCATTAAACAACTGAATTGTTTCAGGTACTCGATGTTGTCAAATTTATTCACAAGTGTGTCTGACGCAATGTCTTGATGAATATCTTCAACGATCAAGCTATTGGGTGCACAGTACATACATGCAATTGCTGCATGGAAGTTTCATACCCTCTTACTTATTATGGCTGTATAAAATACGTCGGAATATTGTTATCCAATTGACCACGACTCTGAATAATACAAAAATAACTATTCACTATTAAACAGCATTCATGAACTTTGTCTTTTTTATTAGGGGATACTCGAATCGTTTGTTGACCTTTCTTCGAAACAAAACCATTGGCGGCAATATCAGTTTTAAGTCGTTTAAAACTAAAATCTGTAATTCGCATAGGAAATTCTCTTACTAAACTTAACCCAGATGATGTTAGCATTTTCCTGACTGATCTTTATAGTCACTTGTGGTATACAACGCCGACAAAAGCGCCTATTCAAAACAATGATTGTCGTTTTTTTTAACATTAACAGCTGTTGTTTGAATATAACTCGACACGCTGAAACGTTGCAATTGAGACATGTGCACTTCGCATACTCAAATGCATCGAAAACAATGCTTTAACTCCTTATGTGCCAGTGGTTGTAACATCAAGGCAATTCTTGTGAACATCTTTGAAAAACCTTTCCCCAGGCTTTTGCCAGGAACTTGCCTCATCGAAAGAACTGCACGATAGTGGGTTTTTCTAAATTACCACAACATTTATTTAACTCAAATTCGGGCAATTGCAGTTGCCATACTTTCGCGGCAGCATCAGAAGCATTGGCATGTGTAATGCAGCGACGGTGGTCCTGTTCATTAAACTACGTAGGAACCTCAGCTGCGATAGTAGATAGGATATGACGTCGGTCTTGTTCATCTTCATCCAGATGTTCGGTTCGGTTAGTCTGGTTCCTGGATGAATTTGGATAATTAATAGTGCCAAAGATTTACGAAGATGTCCAAGATAAACAGGATGTGGTTGATCCCGGGAAGTTGTGGTTCATATAATTCAGGTATGTATGCCTTTCGCAATCGTTTTGGTATTCAATACATTGCTCTCGCGCGAGTTCCCTTGGTTAAGTCACGGTCGGCATATTTGTACTTAAAGAAGAGTATTCCTTTAACTGCAAATTCTGTCAAGACATTCTGTTAGTATCTTACACTACCGGGATCAGAAACCGCAATCTCTTCAGTCCTGGCCATTATTTCAGTGACATTACCAGGATTTCCTCGACGCTGTCGGGTATTTTTTTCCAAACGTCATGTGCTAGGAGTTTAAAATATTGATATACATAACACCTCTCCTCATACTGAAAAAAACGATTTATGCAATAAAGCTTTTTTCACATTAAATTAAACGCACAAATGGCAATAATAATAAAATTACACACGAAGATGTAAAATGAATTTACAAAAAAGATGTATACAAAATAAAGTTATATAAAACTTCTATAAGTGCATCTTCAATTAAATTTTATTTTCCCTTGATGTGGCGGATATTGCTGTTGTATTCTTGCAACATCAAAATCAATTTCAACAACCTCTGATTTTATTTTTTATTTTGTTGATGAAAGTAAGCGGGTTGTGATCACTGAATGTATTAATTGGAAAAGGATATTTAATGTACATTTCAAAGTGTTGTAAAGCCAAAATTAAAGCCAAGCACTCCTTCTCGATAAAAGAATAATTTCTCTGGTGCTTATTGAACTTTATTGAGAAATAGCATATTGCGTGATCCACGCCATTTTTATCTTCCTGAATTAATACGAAAACAACCCATAAATCGTCATTGTGTGGAACAGGAACAACTAAATTTATTAAATGATTTACAGAGATATCTTGATCAACCTACACTTTTAACATATTGATATGGCAGACTTGTTTCTCTTTCCGATATAATTTGTATCACTTACTTTCTTATTAACTTGTCTTGGGACTATAATAACTAGCCTGAATGGGACTTTGAACGGGAAAGAAAACTATAACTTTATCGCCAGGTTGCAATTATTTATTTTTTGTTTTGACATACCTTAATTTCAATTTTGATTGGGTGGTAGAAGATTATTTCTTACCATTGCACAAGCTTTTGATAGTTTGTATTTAAATCAGAGATACAATCAAGTATATTGATCTCTGATTTTTCTGTTAGAAGAAGTTTTCTTTTCAACAACTTCGATGTATAACAGTGTATCCGAAAACATGGTCAAAATGATCAAATCCAAGGGACTCTTGAACAGACTCCCTAAGAGCAAAAAACAATAAGTGAACAGATTCCTCCCAATCTCTTTAGTATCTAAGCAATATGACCTTATCATATTCTTTAAAGTCTGATGAAATCTTTCCAAAGCCCACTGGCTTTCAGTTTGATACGCCAAGGACATGAAGTGTTGAATACCTAATTCATACATAACTTCTTAGAAGACAACTGATATACAATTAGAAACTTGATCAGATTTGACGTATATAGGAAGCCCAAAATGTGAAAAAAAAAATTATTAAGGCTTTGACTATAGTCTTATTCTTCATATTCCGTAAAGGAATTGCCTTTGAAATCGTGTTAACGCATACATAATGGTGATCAAAAATTGGTTGACTGACTTGGCCTTAGGTAAGGGACCTAAGCAATCAACCGTTATTCTACTGAGTGGTTTTTCAAATGCACGAATTGGTTTTAAATGAGCTTTATGTATCTTTTGATTAGGTTTTCATATTATTTGACACGTGTGGCAATATCTACAGTAGTAAGAAACATCACTCTTAAACAATGATGCAAGATGAAAGTAAAAATGATCTAAAATCTTTTGGTAGGTTTTATTGACTCCCAGATGACCAGTCAAGGGTGTTTCATGAGTTAAATTTAGAATCTCCTGTCTAGTCTATACTACTTAGGTATCACAATTTCATAGCTTACTGACCACTAGTCATCAGCGGGTACCTCGAGTAGTCTCCGTTTTCTTAGAAGGATCCCATTTTTCAAAAGATAGCAACTTAGTACCTCTGCGGAATCAGCTTCGCTAATAACCCTCTGAAACAAACATGAGATATCAGAATCTTTTTCCTGGCGGATGAAATGTGATTGGCAGTTTTCAACCTCATTAGATATAAGAAAATGAGTAGCTAAAAGAGGATCACAATGATCAATACCTTTTGATTGATATATAACAAGAGCAAACGTGACCTCATCAAATGATTGAACAATACATGTGTCAGCCAAAGAAATAGTTTTCTAACCAACTTCATTCTCAAGAGCTATTTTTACCATAGCTATAGTAACTGCTCAAGCGGAATATAAATCAAGGATTTCATTTTCAAAAAGATCAAGGATTTTATTTTCAAAAAGATCAACTTTTTGTCTAAGCAAGGCTTGTCCGTTACAAGGGGATTAACCACAACCTAGTATTACGGACATAACTGTTTTACGTAAGTTTATTACAAACTCAGGTTATGCGACCTTAGAATCATTATTCCAAAGCCATGCATGCTTACCATTACAAGGGACAATATATGAATACGCATATAATAAGTCACGTAATAGCAATTGAAATTAGCATTGCTTTTGCATAGGGGAGATATGCACACATATCTTCCCATCAGCATCTTACCTTCAAGTACAAGTGTTTCTTGTTTTGTTTTTGTTTTTTGTTTTTTTTTTTTTTGGTTTTTTTTTTTTGGTTTTTTTTTTTCATTTACTTGTTAAATTTGCACTGTGACCGTGAGATATAGTTACTAATCATAATATTGCCGGTCGCTGCTTCACTTGGCAGTGCATAATAGTTAATCTGATGATGACAATTACAAGTATGACGTGTATGTAAAAACAGTTGATTTCTATTGTTCATCTTTACACAAAATGTGTTATGGTTACAACAAGTGTTGCTGTTATGAAATCATTACCTTTTGAACATGAAAAGACTAGCTATCGTTACCTCATTGTTCTTTTTAAACATTCAATCAATGTTAACTTGTATTTTCCCCTGATTTTCAGTGTGTTCATAGTTTCTATATTCATTAAATGAACAGCAATATATGCTGAGTCCATATTTTGTTAGAAATGTTCTTGACATAGATTTTTCATCTTTGTCCTTAACAATCTGTTTTATATTTTATGTCTTTCTTTCTGTTTTATGTCAGATTAAATTAGGTTCTCCTCTCTCTCTCTCTCTCTCTCTCTCTCTCTCTCTCTCTCTCTCTCTCTCTCTCTCTCTCTCTCTCTCTCTCTCTCTCTCTCTCTCCCTCTCTCTCTCATGATATTGAAAGGAAATATGACTCGAGCTTTGAATACGAAAACAGAGGAAAATATGGTTTGATTGACACAATCGGGAAAAAACAAATTCAATAATAATGAAGAAATCGGATTTCAAATTCTGACAGCTTTGTAGAATTACAACCAACTTTGAAGATGCAAGTTCTAGAAGATATTGGGCCATTTTGTATGTTTCCACTATGCAAGCTGGCCAGCATGTTATGCTGTGAAGATATAAACCAAAGCACAATATGAGGAATCCTTTGCTTTATTCAGATATTCTTTGACCTGACATAATTTCGGGATTGCATTTTTACCTGTCTTATAACAGTACTTGCTGATGAGGAAATTCCAACTTACTGAGTGTTCGTACCATTCTAGTTTCAGTTTTAATATAATTGCTATTGTGTATCTTTTGCTAACAATCTGATAATGACTTGGTTTTAAAGAGTGGCACCATCAGTCTTTCCATGAATGGTACGGGACAGTCAACTTTTGTTTTATTGAAATGTATAAACATTTAATGTAACTGATAAGACAAAGTCACATCTGTTTTTCACAGCAATTATTCATCACCTGGAATGTGGTGCCTCAATCAAGAAGTAACAGTCTAAACAATGGTTTATTATAAATTTATTTACTCTGATTGCAACTGTAAATAATAGAAACAGCTAAATAGTGATACATATGAAAAACATAATTACTAAACCGGAATGATTTTGTAATCCTT
The DNA here is from genome assembly GCA_016617855.1 of Megalonaias nervosa. Taxonomy (NCBI): domain Eukaryota; kingdom Metazoa; phylum Mollusca; class Bivalvia; order Unionida; family Unionidae; genus Megalonaias; species Megalonaias nervosa. The sequence continues at coordinate 20,163 of JAECUM010002974.1, read as the reverse complement.
CCATATTTTAAACAGTATGTGGATATATTAGGTGAATTGTAATTTCGCACCCGTTGATTAACTGATAGTCTCCTTCACAGTTAAAAGTAAGACATTTTAAAATTGAACCCCAGAAGAACAAATAATCCCCAAACAAAAATATGGTTCAATCATGCACAGAAACCTAGTCTAACAATATCCAAAGTTCTGCTTATTTGATCAGATAATATTGTCTCAAATTAATTAGACAAATACAAGAAGCAAGGCAATATGTGGAAGGCCATCAATTACATCTGTAACATCTGATCATAAAAATACATATTATGTTCTAAAGAATTAAGTATTGCATGCTTTCAAAGAACTACAACAACAGAGCAAATTACAACCATTGATATGAATTATAAATATAAGTGTATGCCACATGTGCTATCAGCATGTATGTGTGTTTATAACGTTTATTAGAATGAAGCATCTTATTCAGTTTAGGTGGTCATAGGTTGAATGAATAGTGGCATTAACAATGTAGGTTGTATCATAATTTGAATTTTGCGGACGATGTAACGTCGCTTTATCATAATCATTTCCGGTGCCTATTTCCGGTACTTCGAAATGGAAATTTGCCTTATCATATATATTGGAGGTTTGCTCCACTTGAAAGTTAGCTTTGTTATATACATTTCCCAAATATTCATCATTTTCTGATTCCACAGAAGAGATGCTGTAGCATTCTTTGCCTTGCCCTCCGCTTTCCATTGGGTTGTTGGATATCCTGTGTACCGTCTGTACCTTTTGTACTTTTCTGTATAAACTATGTTTTTCCTTATCATCGGTCGATTTCGTTATATTAAACTGATTGTCCATTACGTTTCTATTATTTTGGTTGACCTTCTGTAGTTCAACATATATCACTTATTCTTCATCTTGTGCAGTGGATGCTTGCGGCAACGTAGCGATTGGCGCCTCCAAAGCAAAACTCTCCTCGATAATAGTTTCATATGAAAGACTCATATGAGTTAGAACCTTCCCAATTGTTGTATTATTATTAGTAGAATTTAATTCTGCGTCATGCGCATTCTTCATCCTATGAAAACGTTGATGACATTATATAGATAGACAAGATCTATCACTCCAAATACATACTGATATATTAATTAACCTTGCAGATCTATAGCTATACAAATATATGATATATAATTACAACGTAAGCTGTTAATTCTTTTCCTTTTGTCTGATATTTTTAATCAAATACGCTTAGTATCCTAGATGTTTCTATTATTTTTTAAAATGTAAATTGAGATAAAAGCATGCCATGTCTTTCATAGATAACGAAACATGAAAACAATATATTCATATTTTTGTTTCTCGTAAATGGAGCGAAGAAAACGAGGGGAATTACACGGAGCCCCTGTACTACAGGGCAGAGACGATTCCATGCAAACCAATCATGTTTCCAATATGTTGCTAATCAGCAGTAACTTGGTGACAAAGATCAGCATCACACGCGACTGTACACAGCCTAGTTGCATTTAATCCCAGTTTAGGTAAATACAAGTGTACCGCAGGTACGAATGTAATCCTAGTATCAGTACTAGATATCCCCATCAGACCTTTCACCTTAAAACCTGTATAAAATCGAATCGAACACGTTAAAACACGGATAAAATGAGTTTTGCTTTCAAAACATCCGCGTCCATGCAAAAATATTACATTTGCTCCACAAAAATAGAGGTTTCCCAAAAATTAAATGTATTGATCAACACTATCTACGTGGAGTTTGAAAGAAGGATTTTGTATAGTTATGACTACCGGATAACACTTTGATCACATCAGTTTAAAATTCATTTAAGGAGAATGCAGCTTTCGTTTTTATGTCTAAAGATACCAAACGAGTCTTTTGCATAATTTGTCCAATTGAAATTCTGGTCGCACACCATTTCGCAGGCCTCCAAATCTTCTCGTTCATTTTTTCTTGTAGTGACTGGAAACCAAACCTTGCATGCAAACAAATATAAAAGAAGTTATAATTGATTATACATTTTCCTGGGTCTCCTCATAAATGTTATATTTTGTCAATAACGAACACTCGATCCCTCATGATGAAATATTTTCCACCAAAACACCCAGCCAACCAATCAGCCTATCCTTATTCTTTATTTTTACAAACACTCTCTAGACCACGCACCCATTTGTGGTATGTTTTTAACCTTGTGATATTAGGACTTCGTTTTTAAAGAAAAAAGTCCCAAATCCACCTCGACTGTGTTAAAGACAATACCACTAGACTATTATCTTGTTTTCCAGCACCAACACATAACCCCCATACGACAGAAACATTTGTGATAAATACATGATGGCATGTACCTTTCGTTTCTACATTTAAAACAAAAACACCAACCAACACATCATTCTATTCTGCACTTTAGAAGAAACAAACAAGTGGCCCAATTTGTTCTAAAACACTTTGGTGCCACCGGCCTATCATACTTTCCCATTCCAACAATCCACTCCGCAGTATAATATTAATTCCTTTTAGATATAAAAACCATATGGCCATCTACCATTCTATCCTCCATTTTTTTCAGAAGACCATCTACGATCTGTTCTAGCATTGCGTCTAAAGTCAGTAATTGTATAATGTAAATAAATAAAATAAAAACCAAATAAAATAATTACTCAAACTCAAAAATTTCTTGACCGTAGCTAGGAAGAATCATGTCTCTCAAAATACACATTTTTTCTTTAAATGTTACAAATTCTTAAAACAGCATATATCCAGCAAGTGATACAGATAACCAAGCAATTACATAACTCTATCGAATGACCTAAATATACCTATGATGCATATGATTAGATAAAAAGAAAATGGACTTGATATTGTAATACTTTGAAGCAGTGCTTATTAATTAGATAACTCCCTTTCAGTAAGTCAATATAGCAAATGAATTAATGAGATAAAATATGACCTCTAAAGATTTTAGACAAATACACTTTAAAATGTGATATTGATACTTTAATTAGTGGATATGGATCATACCGTGATACGAAATTGAATTAAACTGTTAAGTATGAATATTAACTTCCAACTGTCCAATATCATATTAGTATTTACCTGGAATAAGTACACCTGAGTTATTAAAATAATTTATATAATATATACGCTTCACATATACCTGTCGTCTGAATGTGCAACGCCACTCTTTGACGAGCAATTATTTAATGCAAGAAGAATCAACATAGGTCTAAAATGATTTCACATTCATCATTTCTGGAATAACTTGACTATTCCGACTTTATATATTGGACTTAATCCTTTCTGCTAGATAGCAACTGACTAACGACGATGAAAATTTAGGATAAATATAATATGTAGCTTAGGTACAGAATCGTATTACTATCATTCATTTTGTGTCTACTCTTCAAGTTATTGTAAAAATGTTGCCCAAAATTAATTTGGGAATAATGTGTCAAGTACGTCTTTGAAATTATTCCAGTATGATGTCAACACAATACTTCATTTTCAAACGTTAGACTATACTATGGTTGTTAACCCTGCAACACTCATACCGTTTTCTACTTTACCAGTCAATCAATCAACAACACTACCCACACTGCCGCCACTAACCGCTTCATCCTGTTACGCCTTTTAAAATAATTTGTTATGCTATGAATAGCTGCAAAACCAGCAGCAATTGTTACATTTTTTCTTTAACTTTCAATAAGTGCTAACTTATTAAACTTTTGACTCACTGTTGTTAATATTTCCTATCTTCTAAATCTCTTAAATATCCAACCATTTGAATTCTTTTGCATGTATTTCCCTTTCTAGTGTCTGTCCTCGTCATTTGTCATAAATTTTAACATCTGACTTTATTGAATCATTCTTCAAATCAGCTGTTTGAACATTTAGCCTGTTAATTATCTGACATCATTCTTATTTATAATAACCTCTTTCTAAATATTTTTTTCATTTGTACAATTTCATTTTTAACATCACATTTTCCATTACGTCATAATTATATTTGCACCATTCAAGATTTATCCGTTTATAATAAATTTGCTCTGGTTGTCTGATTGCAATAGTTTATTTCTTTTAGATGTTTGCATATCCATTTCCTCAATATCATGCGTATTATCTTTCGCTGCTTTCCCAGTGTCCTTAGCTGTCAGCTAGAGAGCAGTTTTATTAACGTAGGCTTATGCTTTGGTGCAAATGATAATTTCCTTCTTTTGCCCAATTTAATGGATGCAGCATATTATACACATAAAGCCGAAAGCAGACGACTTCTAAACAATTGTAGACCAGTATTATTTTCAACTTTCAAAGGAGCTATTGCGATAACTGAAGGATTGATTTTAGATTTCTATGAATTTCTATTATACATTTGTATATTTCGTAACAAAAAATGCTCGTTTCCTAATAATTAAATGAGTTCTAATTAGACTGGATTGTGGCTAATCTCTACGCTATGTTTGGTAAATATCTGCAGTTATCAAAATCTCAAAGTGCTTTTTGAGGAGTTTCAAATGCCTTATTGGATGCAACAGGAATTTCTGTAACAGGACCTTCATTCAGCATATTCCTTATAAATGTATTAAAGTCAATTCATGGGTAACAGGATCGTCAAAATGTTGACTTTTGAGATATTCGTCACTATTAAAACGGATTTAAAATAACAGAAAGCAAACAGGATTCGCAAAGGAGGAAAGTATAGTTAGGGCGACAGAAGCTAATGGAATGAAGACCATGGTATTGATTTCAAATCATACTAGCATGCACATGAAGAATAAAAACACGAATACAAGCAAATAAATAGTAAACATATATTTGAAAAGGATCTGAATTAAATGGAAGCAAACGAAATAATATAAACATATTAAATATGTGTAAATTTATGATTAGCTTAAATATCATGATCATTGCTGTATAATGTACATTTAATTTATAATTGTGTGTTTGAGTTTGTTCGCGATTGAGTATGTTTTGCTTATCTGATTATTCTCATGATTATAAGTAGTAAACAACAGAGAATATTTCGTAATATCCGATAGCATTTTTATATGAATTAAAAGAACAATATATTCAATCACTGTAATGAGAATTAAACAAAAATTGTTTTAATACCTCATATAACTATAACGTATTCTTTTCTTACGGCTCTAATATCTGAAATCAGTTAATGAGTTGTTAATTAAAGCTGAGTAAATCGCAAAAAAAAAATATTTGCGTGGACCTGAATCAAATTTAGAAATAGGAATGTTGATGTAAATAAAAACAGATAAGTTACTATAAAATCAATTTGAAAATTAACACTGAAAATATATTTCATGAAGACGTAAATTACTATTTGGTTTTCATTAGAACATATTCGTTACAATTTCCTAATAATATATGCTCAGACTGTACCACAAACAGCAGCAATACCATGGTGTATTCTGTTTATATTCAGTTTCACAAATTTAAACATGCAAACTTCAGATAATTTGAAATTTCTATTAGATTTGAGGCCAATAAAGAAACTGCGCATGATAACCATACAACGTCATGTAATATAAGTATCAAACGTGTTATTTGGAAAACATAATAACTCATTTTTGGTTAGAAGAGTAATAAATAATAATCCTGATATTCTAACTATCATTAAAATTTTATATTGTAGACAGTATGCAAAATATACTACTAATTCATAAAATGGCTACGTTAGCAGTAATATTTTGTGGCATTGCTAGCTGATTTGTATTCACAGAAAGCAATTATCCTTTCAGTTGTGTTTCTTATCTAATCTGATGAAGAGACCATAACGCAAAGGATGGTATAATGGAAAAACTTAATATGTTCAATACGTTCATTCTGAGACTAAATAAAAGAACAAGGATTGATTGGTCGGTATTAAATTCGATAACGACACATAAGCCTCTGATCATTATTTTTATATTTTTCATTAAGCTCTTATAGCAAAAACTTTAAAGCTACATTTATCGACTTTAACCAGGCTTCTTTTAGTTAGATACCTTGTGAGCAGATATTTTGTTAAAACGTTTTAGTCCTTGAAGCATATAGCTTACTTAGAAGTCCACAAAATTCATGTATTGGAATACAGTTCAATTCAAGTTTAAAATACCATTTTACCTTCTAATTCGTCTGAGGAACATCACTTTTGTCGTGAAACAATTTTTTCACTCATATCGTTTTAAATATTATCTGATTCAGCATCACTAATACCGTTCGATGTTTATCATTTAATCTTATCTTCTTACGATGTTGGATTTTAATTTGCTGCATTAGAAGTCGGATAAGAACAGTTTAATTACTTCCAGCATTGTAAAACCATCATAAATTGGTTCGGTTAATTTCATTTTCTTATTCCTGATATTAATAATATATCTTTATATATCGTTCAAATATACATTTACAATTTAGCAATTTTTTTTTTCATTAGTACATATCTTTGCACTCGTTTGGAAAAAGCAGACGAGTGGTACCTTAAAATGTTTTTTAAACAAAAAATTTTAAAAAAGACCTGGTGGTTTTACAAACTATTTGCATGATATAAGGGTGGGTGACTTGGGTTCTTTTAAATATATGATAGAAGATGGGCAGACAAGAGAATTTACAAAAAAAAAACAAAACAAATTGTAGGAGGGGTAGATGGAATGCTTCTTGGCTCGTCTTTCTAAAAACCTTATATATTGTATTATGTGTATTTGTTTGGTTTGTTGTGTTGGACAAAATGCATCTGGTATACCAGGACAACAAACAATGTTGTTGGTGCAATTGTTTTTGGTGGGGTAGAGGGATGGTTTGCTAGAAAATTAAAAGGACATAATGGCGTGTAGTCCACGGCTACGTGTTATATTGGACTTAAAGAATATTATATTACCTGCGTCGTCTTAATACAATGATGATGGTGATGACGACAATAACGAAATCGACAAAAGCACCAATTGCACCTCCGAGAATGGGCCATGTTGCTGTAGATATATAATCAAAAAATAGAAAGGAAAGACGTAAGAACAAAAGACAGCTGCAAAGATCAGAATGATATTGATACAGACAAGCATATCAATGCATACGAACACAGACGCGAATATATATTTACATGTATACATACATCCATACATTCATTCCTACCTACCTACCTACATGCATATACACATACATACATACACACACATCTACATACGTACATAGATACATAGATACATAATACATACATGCATACATGCATACATGCATACATACATACATACATACATACATACATATGCATGGAGGGATAAATACGGTGCTTCATAGATAGGTAGATGGATGAATGGATCAACCACCGGTTGAATTACTGAATTCACACATCACAATTAGTGTATTTGAATTTCTATTACATTTCTATGATGGTATGTTGATAAATTGGTCAAGGAGGAGAGGTATGATTTCAATACTTTGCAAAACAAAAATATAGCATACTTGGCCCTCTCTCTTGATTATGTTGTTATCCTTGATTGACGTTTCCTCTGACGAATTTTTTGGGAAATCGGACATGTTGACATATGAAGTGACGGAAAGATTCATTAATAACATGGCATCTTTGTTCATGCTTGTAATGGCATACACTGCAGGGTAGGTCATGCCCGTTGTGTGCACTACTTATAATGGAAACAGGTCAAGTAGTAATTAATCTGTGTACTTTAATGGAAACAGGTGAAGTAGTATTTAATGTGCGTACTTTAATCGATGTTGTCATATGTGCTGTGGATACATGTTGCGGAGATGAGGGAGATGTTATATCTGTTTCGAACACTCCTCTGCAAGAAACTTTGTAGAGGGTAATATCTGTTTAGGCCATTACTCTCCCAAAACACTTTAGCAACAAAATACATATATCATCCGTCATCATTAAAACATTCCATATTAATTCACATATAAGGACAATAATTTAGAAAATATTCATTCCACTGGATGTGTTGAAACGAAAACAAATTTATAACACAAAATAGGAACGTGAAATGCTTACTAAGTGTCTTATGTATATATATATATATATATATATATATATATATACCTTAACTTAACTATATATATATATATATATATATATATATATATATATAGTTGTATCACTCAAAATGAATCAGTATACATTAAGATATATAGAAAATAAGTTCATTTGTTATCACAAATTGATCAGTTCGTGCTCCAGAGATTTGTGATTCCATTACTATAGTAAATGTCCAAGACACGTAAAACAAAGAACAACTCTTTGAAACTATAAGGTATTTGTAATAGGAATTAACATAAGTACATCTATATACACACATGTTTTGCAATCAGAATTGTACTTGTAACCAAGCCCACTCATCAACCTAGCCGATACTTTGATAACTTTATACGTAGGCAGTAAGGATTAGAGACAAAATTCCATGGGCTGAAACATATCTTTGTACATATTATCTCTATGTTGGAATGACACAATCTTGATGCCATTTGTAGTAGTGTATTTCACTGAATAACACTTAATATGTATGCTGTAGTGAACGAAAGTTTCCTCATGTTTAGTATCAATTCCGTGTTTTGGATCACCAACATATGTCGTAAGTTATCTTATAACACAGCTACAATTTTATTGTAATCAGTTCGTCAGATTGATACAGCGTGAATATACGTGAGAAATCTGTATTTTGTACAGTACGTACTCTGAAACCTGAACTCCACCAAAGCTGTATTAAAACCTGTATAGTACTCCAGGAAAACTCTAAATCATATCCAGGGCCCCGTTTCACAAAACATCGTACGTCCAAAATTAACTTAAGTTTTAAGTACGATATTCGTACGTGATTACGGAGGTTTCACTAACGATAATTAAGAACTTTTTTTCCTAAGTTTCCCGTACAATTTTCGTAACTTTAAGTAACTTAAGTAGCAAGTTTTTTCGTAATATGTTTGTGGAGAGCAAGAGTCACAGTGAGAAGGTTTTTTAGATGCGCCCCTACATTCCAATACATACCGTATAACGGGGCTTTCTCTATTTTAAAAAATAAATCATGTTTATAAATGTTCTCTGTAAAACAAACAAATACACAAACAATAATATGTGTAGGATACATTTTATTTTTTGATAATCTCGAACAAAATAAGCAAGCGAGATAATAAGTTATCAATTTTAATTAAATTTCATCTGAAGTAGGGCAGGAAAATTACGCTTTTATACACGGTATGTCAGTGTCAGGAAGTGCAGACATACAGAGAGGTATTCAATCCAACGTGATAGAATATATTGATTCTAGTAAAGAGGTAAATCAATATGCTGAAAATCTAAACTATATTAGACTAAGTTCTTTTCAATACCTATATACGGTACGTATACATTTTTCTTTTTCGTGTTAACATGTGACGATGTCAACATTTCCACTCTTTTTGGTAATAGCAGCTTTCTTTTAATGTCGTTGTTTTGGGTTATTGCCATTTTTCTGCGCATGATAGGAAATATATGGCGGTCATAATAACCTTTCCTGTTTATTATTCCCCGTATATAGGTAGCATGCAGCAGGTCGTGGAACCATAGGTCAGTATAAGGGCACATTACTTTACAGGAAATAATGATTAATACTGTACATAGTATTATATTCTAATTCTAAACTAAATACTGAATTTAATATTGACTGCGAGAGAGAGAGAGAGAGAGAGTATTATTACGTATCTAGGCTCGTAGAAAAGTAACAAAGAAAAGAGTGAAGCCAACAAGCTTTGTAAAATTTAACAAAATAATGTATTTCCCTAGAAAACAAGTTTAAAATATGAAAAAAGACTTACGGTTTATGAAACTATTCCAAAATTAATCCAATAATAAAAACATAGGTCCTATCACTAAACAGTTCCAAGTGAATCAAAGTTCGAATCCCGATGAAGTTCCAAAATGGAAGGCGATGACGTCTTCTATAACCTGACTTGTGTTGTCGTGTCAACAGTAACTTGTTGAATTACCTAGAATAATATCCCGGCTTTAGAATTCCGAATAATTTTCAGTAAATGTCTTTGTCCAAGAATTCTGATGAGCACGCGATAGAGTTTCCACGGAAAATAAATTATTAATTCCGAAAAATAGATAAATGCAAATCAAACTGGCAACAACAAAAAAATACCTTTGAGCTCCGAAGGTATGAATTACGACTGACCAAAAATCACTATGAAGCGTCAGTTTTAATCCTAACTGAAACGCAATTTAGATCGCCGTGATGAGTCAGGTGATCACATAATTCAAGCGGCATAGTAAAACCACACGCCGGCTATCACATCTGCCATGGACGAATTCGACTCTACTGAACGAATCATACTATAAGATTAAATAATAAAAAACATTAAAAAAAAAGAGTTGTTTACTTCAAACCGGAAACTGGCTCTGAATCTAGGTCGCCGAAAGATACAATGTTTCTACCAATGCTTGTTTATCAGGTTTAACAGAGCTGAACTGAATTTTCTGAAAAATGTCAATTCCAGTGAAAAAAGTTATCATTACAATAACGTAATGAAATAAAATAAAATAAAAGAGAATTTAAAACTAACACACAAGTAATTAAGTTGCATATACGTAACAGTATTCATTTTGTATCCATGTTGTACATGTACACACACGCATATATATATATATATATATATATATATATATATATATATATATATATATATATTAGAGCACTAACGTGACAAGTTGGACTTGACCATGTCCAAAATTAAGTTAACTTTGGAAATCCCCTATGAATTGACAGGTCATTTTGTGTTGCAATTTTAGCAATAGTTTTCTAATCATAAATAACATTTTATTTTGTAAACATTACGATGTTTCCTTTAGATAATATTTTTTTAATCTTTTATAGAAAATGCTAATTGTGACCTGAGGTCAAGTATAGTACTAAATAACCTTGCTACTGAAAGGATTGTTCATTCGTTCTTAGCAGAATTCAGTTTGTATTATTATTATGTACAGTAGCTCCTTTCAGCTTGAATTGATTTCTTCAAACTATTCAAGAGATTTTTCTCCTGAAATACAAATTTGGAGTTTTAAGAAAATCATCCAAGTTCTCTACAGTAAATTAATCAGGTAATTCAATATATGCTGCATATGCATCAGTCCAGAATGCATTCAAAGTATTTATTACCTTTGTCATAAAATCTATACCAAAAGTGAAAAACATGTCTATATTTGGCATAGGAGTTGTTAAAATTTCTTTCCAATTCGGTTAAGAAGTGAAAAGTCTACACATCCAAGTAAATTTCAACAAATGTACAAACATGTTTATATCTATCATTTTCAAAGTTCCTTCAAAATACTCTTTACATAAAACTTTCCTGTTTATTTTATCTTTTCCACCATCCCATATAAACTTAGGAAAAGTACATCTAACTCTTGAACCACGGCTTTAGTTGGGTCTGGTAAACTTAGAAATAGGTGAGTAATATTAGATTGGGCCAAGTTTTTCACAGCTACAATTTTTCCAAGTGGGGTAAGTGATCATTTTGATCGCTGTAAAAGAAAAGATTTAACTTCTCTAATTTTGCTTTCATAGTTGATTTTGACCACATCATCTAACTCTTTTGAGAATATAATACCTAAATAAGTGAAATAAGATGTATTCCCTTCTAAATGATATTCTTGGCAGTAACTTTGAGTACTTCTAGTTGCATTTCCCATCAATACAAATTTAAATTCTTGCGGTCAGAATAACTGATGGAGGAAACATTCGGGAAAACTTGGTAAGAATCACCTACCCTCAGGAAGCTACTGACACGTTTTCTCACATACCCACATATGCCGAGTCCGAGACTCGAACCCACACGAACAGATGTAATATGGCAGTGATTAGACCACTCGGCCACCAAGGGTCACGCTGTCTTTTAATAAATCAAACGAAAAAAAAATGTCAGCATTTAAACGATGGTCATCATCGTCAGCAACATCTTCACTATAACCAAAATCAGATAGCCGTATCGTCAAGAAACTGGAATTAATAAATGTGTTAATACGGCTAATATTAGGAATTCTTTCTTGCGGACTCTATGGTAGTTTGATTATCAGCTAAAACCAAGAAACCAATATTTATGAAAGGGACATCTGTATTACTGAATAATATTTAAAACGGAAAGTAAAAAAAAAAAAAAATCTTGGTTTTATCCACAACATTTGTACAGTATTTAATTCCAATTGGACATTATATAAAATTTAATTTCAACACAACTATTCTACAGAGTGTCTAATATACTATCCCCAGTGGTTTATTATGATTCCATAGTGAGAGTAATAAACTATTCTCACTTTCTATGGTCATATTTCCATTGAAATAGCATATTTGTACAACGATTCCACAGAGCTACAAATATTGTGATTAAGAAACATTGCTGCATTATGTAAACCTGAGCAAACTATTAGTAAAGCAAATGGTAAGCTATCTCTGTGTACATCAGGTAAAATTTGACGGCGCTTTTCACGTTGCATGATAGCAAAATACGATTGAACTAATTCAGTCAAGACGGCTGCTTACTAGAATACACAGAATTCAGATAATATTGATTATCAGACAGCGAGGCAATCATTCATATAGGGGCGGAAAATAACAGCAAATCAAAAGTATAAGATGTAAAAAAATGAAAACTCTAATTATCTTCTTATGATAGCATAAATATATTTTCTTCAGGCTTCTATTTCGAGTTTGTAGCTGTTTGCAGTGGAATTTTGCTAATCCTTGGTCCTACACAACTGTCAATTCTCTTGCCTTATTTACTGAACAGAATGGAATGTTTTTGTACAAGTCTACATAAGGTCTCTTTTTGTAATCAAATTTTATACTTTTTCAATGAGGACATTCAGACTTCTGGAAACAGCAGCTCAGGACTCTTTATTTCATACAGCCTTACTATGGCATTTGATCTTTATATGCATTTTTTCTTCAATTGCGCTGGTTTACAAGAGTAATGTTACCAAAACCCGCCCAACACACAAAATAAGAAAACGAACAATGCATCTTGTATGCCATCCAAGTGAGCACACTAATATTCCATCAACGGTAAGAATGTAGATATTGCTGGGTGTTGAAATGATGTTCAAAACAGAAAATTTAAGGATCTTTTCTGCGGAACTTCAATGAACGATGATGGTATATGTGATACTTTCATTTATTTGTTTATTTATTTATTTATTTATTTATTTATTTATTTATTTATTTATTTAATGTATCGACTTTGTTTAGATAATTATGCGAAAAGGCGAGAGATTTTCTTTCCTTTGTCGACTTCAAGTGGTTCTTGTTTAATTGTTCTGACATGGTTGGCATTCAGGAAATAGAAGTCTGTAATGCCTTGAAAATCTAATAAGGTAATCGACGTAAGCATACAAAAACTGTTAGCAAACATTCATTTGTTTAAGTTGAATGGTTCTTGCTCATTGCTGCTAAAAATATTCTCGAGACAAACAGACAGAAATAGAAGACAAATGAAGTTCGTTTTAATTGTTTATGTACATATGTGCCTGCTTCGATCAGTCTTCATTGGTATTTACTTATTTTGATAACATTCATCAGTGTAGAGCATACTTTTTTCAAGTAAATATAGTTTCTAAAGTTCAAGTCATATAATAGACTTGTCAGAACTTGTAAGCCAAAGTGGATACAATAGATACGAAGATTAAACTTATCATTGTTTATATGAATCTCAGTCTAATTACTGGATACATGAACATTAATATTTTATAGAAATTTATGTATTCATTTCCATCAAAATCAAAATTATACAGTATATAAAATCCGTACTGAACCCTTTTTCCTAAACAAGTTTCTCACATTGAGTAAATATCATATATATATATATATATATATATATATATATATATATATATATATATAGAGAGAGAGAGAGAGAGAGAGAGAGAGAGAGAGAGAGAGAGAGAGAGAGAGAGAGAGAGATGTATAGTATGTACGCTATATCAATGATATTCCACGACATGTATAAAATTTTCATTAAAAGGAAACGAGTGGTATATCATTGATACAGCGTGCATACTGTACTTATATTTCATTTATATCACATACAAATACATATATTTGCCCTTTGAATGGAGTTAAGTTTTACTACAGGCAGCTGTGTATCGACCGAATGAATGAACACCTCACATCCCCGAGTGTGTCCGCTACAAAATGAAGTTCTATGCCTTTTGTGGCTATTCACAGTCACCTTTGCATATTGATAAGTTGATTGTTTTCTTTTTTTGTTTCTATTTTTCTTAACATTGATTAAATCAATATAATACATAATTATGATTTAAAGATGAAAGATGGTTTTAATAATAAAAGTAGAGCACTACAAACACTTGGTTAGCTATGACAATCACAGAAACAATAAGCCATTCACCTACCTGCTCATGGAAATTCATGTGGAATAGAAACTAAGCGAACAAACAAGAGGTAATTAAAATATTTTAATATATTTACAGTTGATCTAAGTCATTATTCTGCTTTAGTAACAGTACCACCGACCATAAACTCTCTCTCTATCTTTATATCTTTCTCTCTCTCTCTCTCTCTCTCTCTCTCTCTCTCTCTCTCTCTCTCTCTCTCTCTCTCTCTCTCTCTCTCTCTCTCTCTCTCTCTCTCTCTCTCTCTCTCTCTCTCTCTCTCTCTCTCTCTCTCTCTCTCTCTCTCATCCTTTGGTCAGTTTGACTTAACTTTTACCATCATTCATAAGTCCAGAGATATCGTGGGATGACACAAACGAAAATCCTCTAAGTTCGTCATCTCATAAATTTTAGCCCGTATCTTGTTACGATGGTCCAGAGTCCAGAGAGAGAGAGAGAGAGGGGGGGGGGGGTTTGGACATTTTCATATTTAATTAATAATAATCGATTTTTAGAACATCATAGTATGTTTAACAAACAACAACAAAACATTAAATACTGCACGGTATGTGTACCGCGTAACCGAGGAATTTACTGTATAATGTCGACATAGTTTGCAACTTTGTATAATTGATAAATCCCAAGGAAAGTTCACACATATCGTTACGACGAACTATATTCTTGTAGGTTACTTAGTGTAATTTCTATTTCAAGGTTTCAATCCAGCCAAAATTCCTTTTCTCTCTCACTCCACATTTCTGCGTAGTTTGTCCGTTATGCATGAGAGGGGAGGGGGAATAGAAGCAGAAAGGATTATGATGAAATTGTGTACCATATTAACTTCATTTAGAAAACGGGGATTATTAATACTTTTTATCGTTATTTTCATACGTCACTAATGATTAATGTGTGGAAATTCATCATTGATCTAGAATCAACTACAGACAGTCGCTAGAATGTTTATATATGCGTATTATTGCGCCATAGGCGGATCACAATTAGATATACCAATAGTATTGGTATATCAAATTGCTTTATACCTACACTTTAAATGCCATACTATTATATATATATATATATATATATATATATATATATATATATATATATATATATATATATATATATATATATTCTTTTTTTCTCTGTATCCTTTGTACCCTGGTATTGATTTTTTTTTTCATGGTGTTCCTTGTTGTTTACGCAAGTGTCCATTACTGCAAATGGTGTGTTACTTCTGTTGATTGCATAAGTGTACAATGATTTGTGTAATATATTCTTTTATTCTTAAATGTGTTTATATATGAGTGTTTATTGTATCTTATTTCTGTATATGATATGTCGCAAGTTATGTTTTATTTACATTGGTTATGTATCTGCTATTGTGTATGATATGTTCAGCATATCCAAATCAATGAAATAATTAAATTAAAAGAAACAAATTGTTTTTGTGTATGTGGTAAGGGTGCTATTACAAAGAGCTTCAAAGTAAATATAAAACAAGATCAAATGTGGATTGGGCAAACAGTGACAAAATAACACAAGCCCTCCGGACCTCACAAACACCTAGGGAATCGAATCCTATTTAAATCCTTCAGGAACTAGAACAACAAAGCAAGGGTTTGTTATATTTGAATCTTACACAAGTCAAATATTAGATTCGAAACCTAACTGATAGCGATCATTATTTATGTACATGAATAAAATATAAATAATATGAATAAACTAAATAAGCATTTGAATCAACAAAGTGCTTTTGCTGTATCATACAGTTTTCGGGTTTCTTTCTTTCTTTAAAATAAATCTACTGAAGGAGAGCTACTGCCCACACTTGCTAAAATACAGTTTACACTGGAAGATCTATAAATATCCCGGCCTAGGAAACCTCGGAGCTATAAACAGTTTGATGCGTACTGAACATTCAACTTGAAAAGTTCATGGTACTAATTCAACTCCTATAGAACCCTTTTTATGGAGTGGGATCACCGCCAAAAAGTTAAGTATATATTCTCTATTAACATACTGTGTATATTCATTCTTGCATTGTTATATTTTCTCTTTTTCTATGTGTGTGGGTAGTGATAACAGATCAAAAATTTAAAACTTCATCTCAGGTTCATAAATATGGTATTTTCGTGATGGTCAAAGCATCAGAAATCACAAATTAGTAAATAAAATATAACCCTTTTCGTGCTTTTTTTTCTCATAGTAAGTGCAAACAGCCTATTTTATTGCCCGCAAAAACTTTTCACGAAAAAGTGAGCATTTTTTGTACAGTGTATTTAATGAAATACAAATCAAGTAATGGAATGTTGGGGGATGTAATTCTTCAAACAATCTCTATCGACTACAACCAGAGTGTTTTTAAGATATTATTTACAAATGTATGTGGTACATAAAAGGAAATTTTGGGGAAATGTGCCTCAGACAATCCACAATTTGCAGTTTTAATTAGTCAGAATTTGCAATTACGAGTGTATGTCGAATACGGAAGCCAACTAATGTGAAAAGCGTGTCTTTATTCACGTGAAAGTGAAAAACGAAAGTATTGGTAACATCCACCTGCTTATGTTTCAGATAAATCTATAAGGACAATATAACAAAACAATCCAGGTATTTGTTCCTGACTACATGTATGATAAATTCTGTTTAGACTAATTCATGTAAATATATTGTTTAATAAATGAAGTTTTACATAAAATATTTATCTTTCTCTGATACTTCCTGTTAAAAGTTCAATCCAGTACTGTATATTATTTTTATTTTTATTTTATTTTATTTTATTTTTGTTTTATTACAGAGTTGTATTGTACTGATATTTTTTTTTTTTTTTTTTTTTTTTTTTTTTTTTTTTTTTTTTTTTTTTTTTTTTTTTTTTTTTTTTTTTTTTTTTGCAGGGGGATGGATTCTACAACCGCCCAAGTTGAGAGTAGCCTAAAATACATTTCTGTCTATTCATCCTAAATCACTGGCTGGAAATTCACCAAACTCATTTCTGAAGTTGTCGGTATGGCAAACATATATAAGGGAGGTAAAGGCATTTCACGTTCTCTCCATGGAATCCGGAAAGAAGTTTGACAACGGTCTTTCTTTTTTTGTTAGACATGCTACATACTTTTGTATATATTTTATACATCTACTTCCTGTGTATATTTTATATATCTACTTCATTACGTATATTCGGAGCAGGATTTGAACCAGCACCTAACTAATCGTAAGTCTGTGGCAGCGCGGATTTTCTTAGATTAATAATAAAACCGAGGTTATAGATCAACTCTCTTAGTATGCGATTTATGAATGTAATACTTGTTTAATACTAATATTTTAATATTTAATATTGTAATACTTTATAATACTAATATTTTAATGTTTAATATTTTAAAACTAGCTTTTAGTAATATCGGGAAGGAAAGACATCTTTTTCAAACTCTGTCACACCTGTTAAACCTGTTTCGAACGTTTCTGTTGTAAAGCAAACAACATAAACAAAACCATAAATATGTCACAGATCTGTTTCTCAAAGGTTACATTCGTTTATCGTGAGATTGATTAAAAAAGGTGTCAATAATTTTCATTTTGTCTTGATTAACATTTTAAGGCGTTTCATCTGTATAATGTCGTCTAGGTTAAACTGTTGTAATTTTTTCTTTTAATAAGTTTACAATCACGTTTTCAGGAAACATGGCTTTGATAAATAATTCTAAAATGTCTGGGGATCAGCTGTAGATCCGTCATTTCAAAGCAGCTGTTATGTCATAGCTTTCAAGTCAAAGTATGCCAGGGGAACCTGATTTGATGATATATTGCTAGCTTGAAATTTCTTTTATTGAAATATTTAATTCTGATTTGAAATGATAATTCTGAATTGGAGAAGTCATTTCTTGGATACTATAGTATATAACATTTATTTTCTTTATCCTGTTGGAAAATCTGGTTGCTGCAGGACTCCATTGCAAAAAAGCTATTGTTTTGCTTTGTTTTCATTTCTATATATTTTTTATTTATAAATTTTATTGGTCATCTTTGTGTATCATAATCATTTCCCATTCTTTGTTTTTCTTCTATATACATTTGCATGCTGGTTCTGATTTTTTTTAAATAATAGGGCTTAGTGTTCACCATTAGCAACCATAACTGCATATGTTCATTATTTTGCTTATATACGTGTTACGCTAGCGTCCATTAACTGTGTATATCTTACTTCTCTTGCTTATATAAATGTTCAGGTATTTTACGTAACGTATTCGTTTAGTCTTAAATGCGTATATTCATTCATTCTTATTTGTTGCATGCAGTGCGTCGCTTGTTGTTTCTTTTATACCTTTAATATGTGTTACTGTGTGTTCATTGTATCAAAATCAATAGAACGCATGAAACATAAGTTTTAGCTGGAAGGAAAAACCGTACTATCGAGATTAAATAATTAAATAAATAAAACAAAGCATGCAGCACCGTCTCATCCATATGTAATCTTTGACTAAAAGAAATTTTCAGAGAAGAAGCAGTACATAAAAATTTGGTAAAGAATCCAACAGATAAAACTAATTGAAAACATAAGACTTGATCCAGATAATTAGGGTGCCAGATTAGTGCTCAAAACTGGAAAGAACAAAATCCATAATATTAGCTAAGAAACGCACCAATCATGCAAATTTAATTGCCGTTCAGTTTAATTTCAAGCACATAATATTTATAAAAATCTAATTTTACAAAAAATAAATTTTATAGCTGATGATACAAGTAACTTTTGTAAACAAGAAGTCAAAAATATTTCACACTTATTTTATGATTGTCCGGTGATTAAACAGCTTTTGGAAATCTTATATTGCATGGGTTAGGAATTAAATACTAAATACTACGACTTCCAGAGGTGGTCTTGTTCTTAAATGACAAGTTTTGGTGATCTAATTAATTCAGATTGCAAAATTTATAAGGCACGTTGTGCTTCAAAGCGAAATTTTTGGTATAAAAATATAGATTGTGTAACCTAATAGTCAGGACATCTCAAAATGTAAGCATTGCTTACAAACACCGTATCAGGTGGTGTTAAAGGGAATTTGTAAAATTCACGATAGTCACGTTTCGATAAAAAAAATAAAAAGAAATTGGTCAAACTTCTGTTTGTTTTTATAGCAATTATGATGGACGCGTTACGCTCCAGGGACGCATGCCGTATGTTAACTTTTCCTTACGGCCAGATGAGCTAATATGTATTCCATGACGTTATTACGTATCTTTTGTGAACGGCACTTTGACGACACCGCTATTAGTTGACCTTTGCCCCATTCGTACCATGTCCTAATGTACCAGATTAAACCGGTATATGTTAATGAACAAGATAGGATTCCTAACATGTCAGGGCGAAAACTTTAGACATAGAATCAAAATGTACTAAATTTCAACTCGAGACAGCATTTAAATGTAAAAATGATACGACGTTTAAAAACTTGAAACAAACCAACGCAAGGCCCAAACTCTCTCTAAAATTTCAATTATTTCATTGATTTAAGGACGAATCTTGTATTGCTTTCCATCAAATCACACGCATACACACATTTTCTTTTCATTGTCACGTTTTATGAGGACATATCAGGTGTTTTCGATGAGTATGGGATGGGGTGGAATGGAGGTGAGGAGGTAGGATCCTGTCACCCTTTTAGAGTTTCTGACTAGCCCTGACCAGTAAAAAAAAAAAAACAACATTACTTTGCCACATGACGGATAATAAAAAGGCAAAAGCGGGACAATGTGAACCTGGTTTTGGTATACCTTTCATCACTTTTTGTATTTACATTTAGAAAAAATTAATCAACCA